>JAEIFV010000535.1:0-218875 GCA_018904265.1 Lordiphosa collinella
GTAAATTTTCTCATTCAGTTGTTCGCTTTCGAACAGAGCTGATCGTTATTTTCTTATTATTTCTTTTATTATGGTTATTTCATTTAAAATTTTTTTTGCCAGCAAGGATACCTCCTGTTGGAAGACAAACAAAACCACTTTGGTAACATGTTTTCCGACATTTGCTCCTTCAAAGCCAAACGACGACCAATTAGTTAAAGTATTGCCCAGGTATACGTCAACCAAAGGACCATTCCCAATCTTCCCATTGCCTGTTATATATACTTTTTTTAGGCCAACAAAATAACATAAAGACTGTGAAAACTGTGTATACGGTAAATATCGGTGCAGATGAGAAAAACTTTATTATTGAAGTGTAAGTCTTGGCAGTTTTGATTCTAAACATTTTTCATTCGTGTGCATTACCAGTCAATATGAATGTCAATGACAGTTTTTGCAGTGCTACTATAGTTAAAACTACGTTATCACTGAAAACAGTGGCAACTGCTTTGAACACTATTTGCAAATAAATTAGCTTCTGCAAATACGCAATAATTTGATATGTGCAATAAAATTGTTATTTGCAACTAGAGACGTGCGACTAAACGGGTATAGATGATTTCGAACATTTCGACAATGTAGAACATTCTCTAACTGAGCTAACATATCTTTATCGGCGGTGTCCCGAAATCTCTTCCAACCAAATTCCAACCCAAAACCAATTCTCGGTGTCCTAGAAATCTCTTTCCGGTTGGTTTTCAAATCTCTCGTATTGTTGGGAGATTTTGGGCAAACCAACCAATACACAAACCAGCCAATACATTAATCAACCAATAGCGAATTCACGAACCCACACAATATATATCTCTGTTTTTGTACTAGGACCAAAATCTTATACACACCCTTTTCGAACTCGACTTTCGAACTAGACTTTCGAAGGAAAAACCAAATCTCTCGAAGTTCTGGGACACCAAGGAATTCTCTAGCGATGTGCAAACCAACCGAAGCTAAAAGCTCTAGAGATTTCCAGGACACCCCCGTATATGATTCTGAAACTTTCAACTTTGGGGTAAATACTGAGTAAATTTTTTCTGGGAGAGAAATATAATACAGGTTAAAACTAGATTGGAACGAGAAGATGGGAAAATGTATTAGGCAGGAAGATTTGAGGTCAGGACTTTACCTTGTACCCATCAGCTTAAAATTTTGGTTTGCTAGCCATTCTTTAAGAATTTTCGCTGAATTTTCTTGCTGAAAAGTGATTTGGCATGCTCTGTGTACACACTGGTCAGGAAATTGGGAAGAAGGGTTTGCAAAATACTTAAATAATCTTTCTTATCGCATAATACCGTCAATTTTATGCAAAGTTAAACGTTCCAAAAGTGAAACACCCCAAGCCATAATGTTTGCCTCCTCCATGTTTACCGTTTGCTTCACATGATGCTTTTGAAGCTTGTCACCGGGTCTACGCCAGCAATTGCTGCTTTCCATTCGATTGAAAACGATTGAACTTGGATGCGTCCGACCAGATATTGCATTTCCAGTTTTCAATTGTCCAGTTTCTATGTGCCTTTGCGAATTTAGCCGAGTGCCAACGCATTTTCTCAGATAGCTGGTTTGTTTTTCACTGCCGACGTAACCAATCCTACGGCGCTATTCTAGCTGTCCATCGACTTACGCCTTTATTTATTTCCTTAGACCACTGCTGGCGTTAAAAACACTCTTTCCTCATTTGGACATCATAATTCGAGCGTCAGAGTCTGTAAGTAGGCGAGCGGCGACCGTACCAACACGTTTTCAGCACAAACATTTTGTCTTTTCTGCACCTTGACACACAGATTGACTAATTTGCAGCTTCTCCTAGCAATAGTGAACTAACGTGTCGAACAGCCACAATTGGGAAACAATACTATTTTCTTTATCTGTAGAGCAGCTTCTTCTTTATTTTTCAGGGAACAAGTTGGAGACTAATTTCCAAATTAAATACAAATCCAACTATGTTAACTTGTAAAAAAAGTAATTCCTCTGAATTATGACAACGAATAATGAATAGTGTGCTTTGAACGGTAAATCAACGGTTTAATTTACCTGTTGATAAGAAAGTAAGAGCAGCAAAAATATGTGCGTAATAACGGATGGTGCAAACTGAGTACATGCCATTTTTTTTTTTTGGTTTTAAATTATATGCTGATAACTTATTTACTATTTGTTATCTACGCTTAATTGTTGCAAATAAAAAACAAATATTCAAGAAAAAAAAGTTTTGTCATTACTTCATTGGTGATTTATTTTTATACTCAAACATGAAAGAATGTAATTGATCGTGGAATCCTTCATGCCTTTAATTCTCACCTCACCTCTAGATTATTATTAAACTGGTCTCAAGGACTTAGTGGGGACCCATCAGAACCCCATCCGCCATCCATTGCTTCCTGTAGTTAGTAAATTAACATTGAGTTTGAACATTAGCAAGTGTCCTACGTTTTTGTTTAAACTTAGTGGTAGATATCACTCTCACTGGATTGGAAAAAAATGAGGGATGTGGCAGAAGTTAATTCATTCTTATGACCCAACTGGGGTAAACACTGAAACCGAGGTATTGCTGCTAGGACGGCTTCTTTAGGACCTTCTTTAAATAAAAATTTTATTTGAGAAAACGGAAGTAGTTACTTTAGAACATATTGAATTAAATAAAATTAGATTCTTTCCTTTTATATACGAGGGCTGTTCGACAGTTGTCGGCCTTCAGGTTCAGACGTCAAAAAAAATAGTATGCTGCTGGCGTCATAGGGTTGCCTCGATTGAAGTGTGCAAAGAAGCGTTGCCACTTCTAGCTTTCGATATATACAATTGCTTGCTATATGTTTTTGGCTATCGTTTTTGTTTTTATTTAAATAAACATTAAAATTGATGTAACGCGCCTTATTGGCTGCCACGAAGACGAGCCTGCGCTGTATGACTCTCAATCCCACAACCTTAGGTGCAGCGGGTCGTACGGATTGCCACTTTGGAAAAGTTTGCTGCACAACGGTGGTTGGCGTGGTTCTTAAAGACATAAATAAAAACCAAAATTCTGCGTGGCCAATTCAAATGAACTAGATAATTTTCATGAACCAATAGTTCTGTAACTGACTCAACTGAGCTACTCAGGCATGTGTAAGCGCTGAACTGAGTTGCTCACATTGAGTTGCTCAGGTGCCGGAAAACTCAGCTGAGCAATCAGGTCGTTCAAATGGAGTTTAAGGGATCAAATCGAGTTCGGATAACAAGGTTAACTCAATCCCATGTGGATTAATTCGGGATCAAGACGGGATTAAAAAATCCGAAATCAATGTTTCGTATTGAATAAAAATCCAGGATTGACCGAATTCGGACGTCGTTTGGGATTGATTTAGTCCCGAATATCTTTTTTTTCTGTGTAAAGTCAGCCGATTTCGCCCTTTTCTAAAGAAGCAGGTGAATTGAGTAATTAAGTACTGAGCTTCAGTGGTGGAGTACTGAGTATCAGCGTCTCGTCTCGAGATCTCAGCATGGAGTGCTGAGCATCGAGTTCGAAGTATTGAGTAATGAGTATGGAGTACTGAGTATCGAGTATTGAGTATCGAGCACTGAGTATCCAGTACTGAGTATCCAGTATTGAGTATCAATCACGAAGTCTTGAGAACTGAGAGTCAAGTGCTGAGTATAGACTACTGAGTATCAAATGCCAAGTGTGAAGGCGGTATCGAATTCTTGCAAGGAACAGAATCGTTCTTTACATTTAAAGAACTGTAAAATGGTCTCTCTTGAGCACTTTTTTTTTACTTTTTGCATTTATTTATAGCTTGATGATTCAAAAATATCCCCCAAAAATTTTCGAAAACTGTTATTTGGACCGTGACCCAATGTGACCTAAATTCCCAAGCAACTGCAAACTTCGCGTTTATCCGAAACCACGTTTTTCAACTGGCGGCCTGTATCTCCAGTCAATGAACCGATCATAAACAAAGTGGAATCGAGATGCACCATTGTGACCCGCCATTTTAAAAATTTTTTTACTATTTTTTTTAACAAGCATAATTTTTTGAATTGCCCCTTTGTCAAAAAAAAATTGGGTTCTAAAGTTATAACCCCGTTTTTTTCTTTCACGCCACCATCGTCCGTGACGCACCTTTTTCACCACCAACTTGAAGTCCCTTCTTTTCCCTAATACTAAATAAGTTCATTTTTTAAAAAGGGCAAAAAATGTACTAATTTTGATTTTGTAAAAATTTGCCTAGAAAACGAAGTCTACTTAGTCGCCTTGAAAAAAGCAAGCGGGATGAGAGGTATTTGAAGTCAAGAAACTTCTTCGCCAGCACAGGTGAGGAGAATGCTGCAGGTAAGTCTTCAAGCAGATCGGAGGGCTGCCTAAACGTCCCAACAGGCGAGCAATTGACGGCAGCAATTTGCTGAACACATCGCATTCCAGCGTGCTTCTGAAACTCTGGAACAATAGCAAGCACAGCGCAATGGACAAGTAAAGCGGCAGGCCAGGTTGAGATCTGTAGAAACACCGAAGCAGACGAGCAATCGACGCTGGCAATTTGCTATAGACATCGCATTCCAGTGAGCTGAGAGCGACGCGATTAACAGGTGTTTGTTATTGGAATGAAAAATCCGGGATTTACCAAAATTTTATATTGTTTTTGATTTTGTACAATTCCGAATATCTCGGATTTTTTTTTCTGTGTAGTTTCCGAAAATGGTTTTTAAGAGGCTTTTATTGAACAATAGTGTGGAATCTTAGGGATTAGATCTATTTAGCTGTTTCATAGAATGAATTCCCATAGAAAGTGAGCTAAAATATGAAGAACAGAAGAATTGTTCACAAGTTGAATAAGAATAAGAATGAGCGAGTTATGCATGTTCCTTTGATTGAAAATGGGTTTCAATTTCAATCAATTTCACATAAGCATTTAGGTTTTTCGCAGTCAACTGTAATATGAAACATTGCGAACAATCACAGCGCAGTTTGTAGTTAATTAATCAAAACTAAATAGGGGTTTTTCTGCAGTATTCACGTTACCCGAATATACCCAAACCGGTTCTGCTCATCTGAGCACAACACGACTTTTAATTTCTCGTTAATTTGTCACATTTAAAGTGGAACAGCCTTTGGTTACGAGTATGCCAACCTGAGTTCTCTTTATCAAAAAAAAAACTGCAAGCTATGGCAATATTACTTTTCTGCCGATGCTTACAATTTGATTTTGGTGTCAATGATTTTTATTAAAATATTTTATTTCCACATGAACACACGCGATTACAACAGGTTGCCAAATACAAGAAATGCAATGACGTCTCGTCTCGTTAACAAATATCAGGAAATACTTCTCGGGTCTATTGTTTTCTTGTTGACTCTCACGTTGCTTGATTTGAAATATGCTAATTGGGTTGTTCATTTACAATGCATTGATTGATTTCGTAGATGGAAATCATTACAGAATTGTCAATACATTGATGGTCAGCGATCTCTCCAGCACAAAGGTAGAAAGCAAGTAGGCCTAACCGAAGCTCAAGTTAAAAATAAATAAAAATCATCTCAGTTGTGTGTACATAATTATAACTGGGCAAAGAAAAGAAATGTCAAAATTGCCAATAATTTGTATGACACGCAAAAGAAAGTCGAGAGACAAAGATGGTTTTATATTTATTTGACGGGGAGGGGGCGTGGCAAATGTACTTCGATAGGGTCAGCTTGTAAACAAAACAATTATTGTCGTAGGTAGGGGATTTTGTTGTTTATGCCAACATTCCTCATTTAACCACATCCTTCCTGCTATCTCCCTCTTTCTCACCCTTAATACGCTATCGCTTTCCATATATTAATCGATCTGGCCCATTAGCTATGCAATTTGCATTTCGTTTGATTTGAAGCATCAATTATTGTATGCATTTTTCTCTCCACCCAACACAACAACAATACAAACCGCAAAACAAGCCTCGGAAGCTTAATCAAATTTCCACTTAGTCACTGCCACTTGGCTGCTCGTCTTAGCTGAGGAGCTGGGAATTTGTTGAATCTTTTTGCCGAGTCATGCCTGCTGGCAGGGGGTTTGGCTCTTGCACTTGGTGGCAAGTGCCGACCACAGGCGTCTTCGACAACAACAACAACAACAACAGCAGCGTTAACGACGTCAGCGTCACCCAATGCGCATGAGAAATGAGTTTAGTTTTTTGTTGTTTGTTTGTCATTTGGTTTTTTGAGTTGCACGAATTCGTTTAAAAGTCGTTTAAGTTTAATGATACTCTATTAAGAAATGTAAGTGTATACGAAGTTGGACATAACATTAACTAATCAATTGAATCGTATTAACCAGGCGCGGTTTTGCAGTTGAAACTCGCCATTAGGCAGATTGATAGTTTCTGCATCTGATTTGTTGATCTGCGGTTAAAGCAAACTGAATGTGTACCAAGCAAAATCGTTCAATTTGTGTGGTTAAATCAAACGATAATTGATACATTCGTATGAAAACCATTTGAAAATGCAAATAAAAGATCAAATTAGGTGCTAAAGAGTGAATTCGAGTGAGGAAGTGCGATGGACAGTGCGATGTACCCGTAGAGCTGCTGGCTAACGTAAGCGGCAAATTATTCTTAAGGTACAAATAGCTGGGTAAAAAATCTTAGATAATAACTCGAGTCCCCGGACTAGTCAAGTATTTGCAACTAAATTTTTCTCATGCTCAAAATAGAAGGTGATGATATACAGATGGTACATGCCCTCAGCTCATAGTATTGCTGTTCAGGAGATGAACTCTGCACCCTGGGAGATCTACTACAGAGGATCAGCACAACAGGTGGAGCGACTAGCCGCACATATTCACTAGATTGACATCGTTTTTACTCAAAACGATAGAAAAGATAGAAAAGCAACCGACAAAGCTTGCCTTTAGAACAAGTCAGTCAACCGAGACGGCTCGAGAAACCCATTGAAGACACGCGAGTGGCTAACCTGGACATTGAGGGAGCAACTCATTCATCATCAGAAGAAGAATAAACCACACCACACAGAGAAATTAAAATTAGCTAGAAACGGCAATCCTAAACGAAACGTAATTCGCCCTGCTAAATTTCACACGAAAAATGTAGGAAACAGAAAGTTACACGTGGCATGTAGAAAACATTCTACATGTAAAGGGTGATTTTTTAGCTATTATCTTTTTGGCAACACTGGTTTAAACAGCTCACGCACGTTTCGTGTTTTGTTTCACTGTCAAACATCTTCAGTTTGGTCTATAATTTAACCATAAATCGTCTTACAAGCGAACAACGCTTGCAAATTATTGAATTTTATTATCAAAATGCGTGCTCTGTTAAGAAAGTTTATCGAGCGCTTCTTCCATTTTATGGTCAGTTTAATCGACCCACTGAAGCGGCTATTCGGGCTATTGTGACTAAATTTCGCACCAAATTTATATTGTTGGACAAAAAAACACCAACACGCTTACGTAGAGTGCGAACTGAAGAAAATATTGCAGCTGTATCGGCTAGTGTTAATGATGACCATCAATTATCGATTCGTCGCCGTTCGCCGCAATTGGGCCTCTGTTACTCAACAACGTGGAAAATTTTGCGGAAGGATTTAGGTGTGAAGCCTTTCAAAATACAGCTGGTGCAAGAATTGAAGCCGAACGACCTACCGCAACGTAGAATTTTTGGTGAATGGACTCTTCGAAAGTTGGCCGAAGATCCACTTTTTATACCCTTGCAGAGGGTATTATAAAATTGTGCGGATGTTTGTAACGCATTGAAGGAAGCATCTCCGACCACATAAAGTATATATATATTCTTGATCAGCATGACGAGCTGAGTTCATTTAGCCTTGTCCGTCTGTCCGTCTGTCTGTTTCTATGCTATCTCCTCCGTCAGTTTTAAAGCTATCCTCACCAAACTTTGCACGAAGTCTTTTGGTACAAATACGCTGCACATTTGTCGGAACCGGCCGGATCGGATGACTATAGCATATAGCTGCCATAGTAACGATCGGTCGAAAAACTAGTCTTAGTGAGAAAAACTTTTGTTTTTTAATGGAAACGCCTCCAGAGTAGAGTATTTCTTAGTTTACTATCCATTCCCATAATTTTACTAAGTTTGGTCGAAATCGGATGACTATAGCATATAGCTCCCATAGGAACGATCGGTCGAAAAACTAGTTCTAGTGAGAAAACTTTTTTTGTTTTTAATGAAAACGTCCTTATCATTGGCATACACTTATTTTATATACTTTTATACTACACATTTCTACAAAGTTTGGTCGAAATCGGATGACTATAGCATATAGCTCCCATAGGAACGATCGGTCGAAAAACTAGTTCTAGTGAGAAAAACTTTTTTGTTTTTAATGAAAACGTCCTTTTTATTGACATACACTTAATTTATATACTTTGGACACATTCCTACAAAGTTTTATCAAAATCGGATGACTATAGCATATAGCTGCAGTATGAATGATCGGTCGAAAAGAAGTTCTAGTGAGAAAAACTTTTTGGTTTAAATGGTAATGCCTCCAAATTTCGCAATTAACAGTGTATTATGCTTATAAATCCATCTATAGTATAGATCCCATGAAAAATAAGGTCAAAAAAGTTAACTGGCTCGGCCAGTTTTGTCTCTAGCGTAGCGTTTCCTGAACAAAAGTTTTCTCACTCTTCTTTGCCTTTCCTACCGATCTATACTATATAGATGTGTCTCATTAAACTTGGTAAATCTGGGAAAGCTTTTTTTTTTCGACCGCTCATTCATATGCTTCTATGCTTATCCCATTTTGAAAAAACCCTGTAAATGTCAAGTATATATAAAAACAATAGCATCAATAGAGACGTTTTCATTAAAAAACAAAAGTTTTCTCACAGCTGGTTTTCGACCAACAATATGTTATAGTCATCCGATTCAACTTTGTCCCTTTTATTAAATCATAAAACAATAAGTGTTTCTCTCACTAAAACTGTTTTTGACCGATCGTTTCTATGCTATGTCATCCTGATCCCGCCGTTCCGTAAATGTGCAGCGTATTGAAGAAGACTTCGTGCAAGTTTGGTGAGGATTGCTTTAAAACTGACGGAAGGTCGCAAAACGGACGGACAGACGGTCATCAACTCCGTCATGCTGTCTCCTGCTACTTTGGTCGATTCACACCCTTATACCCGTTACAAAAACATCGAAAACTTTTTAGTTTTCAATGGAAGCTGCGCCGAGGGTATCCGCGCGCATACCCTTGCAGAGGGTATTATAAAATTGTGCGGATGTTTGTAACGCATTGAAGGAAGCATCTCCGACCACATAAAGTATATATATTCTTGATCAGCATGACGAGCTGAGTTCATTTAGCCTTGTCCGTCTGTCTGTTTCTATGCTATCTCCTCCGTCAGTTTTAAAGCTATCCTCACCAAACTTTGCACAAAGTCTTGTGGTACAAATACGCTGCACATTTGTCGGAACCGGCCGGATCGGATGACTATAGCATATAGCTGTCATAGGAACGATCGGTCGAAAAACTAGTCTTAAAGAGAAAAACTTTTTTGTTTTTAATGGAAACGCCTCCAAAGTACGTATTTCTTAGTTTACTATCCCTTCCCATGATTTCCTAAGTTTGGTCGAAATCGGATGACTATAGCATATAGCTGCCATAGGAACGATCGGTCTGAAAAACTAGTTCTAGTGAGAAAAACTTTTTGTTTGTAATGAAAACGTCCTTATCATTGGCATACACTTAATCTATACTTCTACACATCCCCCACGCGCCTAGCTTGGTTAGACCCCTCTTTTTTTACCTTCTTTTCTACAAAGTTTGGTCGAAATCGGATGACTATAGCATATAGCTCCCATAGGAACGATCGGTCGAAAAACTAGTTTTAGTGAAGAAAACTTTTTTTTGTTTTTAATGAAAACCCTCTTTTTTTATGCATACACTTAATTTATATACTTTGGACACATTCCTACAAAGTTTTATCAAAATCGGATGACTATAGCATATAGCTGCAGTATGAATGATCGGTCGAAAAGAAGTTCTAGTGAGAAAAACTTTTTGTTTTAAATGGGATCGCCGTTAAATTTCGTAATTAACTGTGCTTATCCATAATTTCCAAGTTTGATCGAAATCAGACATCTATATAGTATAGATCCCATAGAAAAGTAAGGTCAAAAAAGTAGTCTTAGAAAAACTTTTTTGTTTTCAATGGAAGCTGCAAGGGTATACAAAACTTCGGCCGAGCCGAAGTTAACTTTCCCCTATTTTTAAGCTTCAGACGGCTCGTCATATTAGTAATTTTGACTTAGAATATGGGAATTGTGTTTGTGTTTTCAGCCCTGGAGTTCGATATGTTATTGGGCAACTGGAAAACGACTTCTTTATATACGGGGGTGTCCTGGAAATCTCTAGAGATTTTGGTTTCGGTTGGTTTGCAAATCGCTAGAGAAATCCGTCAGTGTCCCAGAACTTCGAGAGATTTTGTTTTCTTCGAAAGTCTAGTTCGAAAGTCGAGTTCGAAAGGTGTGTGTATGAGATTATGGTCCTACTACAAAAACAGTGATATGTTGCGTGGGTTCGTGATGTCGCTATTGGTTGGTTATTCTTGGTTGGTTGTATGCCAAAATCTCCCAACAAAATACGAGAGTTAGAAACCAACCGAAAGATTCTAGGACACCGAGAATTGGTTTTGGGTTGGAATTTGGTTGGAAGAGATTTCTGGGACACCGCCGATATTGTCATTTTATGGCATATTGTGAACAGAGAAAAAAAAAATACTTCTTGATGATCCGTTGGATGATTTTGGTATCCATTTGGAATGGACTATAATTAGTATCCCTTTTAATGTTAAATTGAACTTAGACTTTAATCCAACGGAGATTAGATCGTCAAAAAATTTCCATTTAAATTGGATCTGTTCCCTGTTTCTGTGTGGCTAAATTTTAAATACAATCACATAGTGAATAGCTTTAGCTTAAAACATTTTCTTCTAGCCTTTAACGATGTTAAATTAAATTTGTATATTCTTGACGGGCAATTTGGATTTCAAGATTTTCTAGATTCAAAAAGGAAAAATGATAGCATGGAAAGAAAAAAAATCATACCTTAGTGGGAGTTTACACGATGAAGCAAACTTCATGAAGTTTTCTCTTTAGGCGAAAGAATCAGGTGAAATTCTTTACCATTCGTTTATAAGTTTTAGTGATTTTCCCCTGAATTTTCCGCCTACTAAGAAAGCTTCATTCCGTTTGCTTCATCATGTAAATCCCGACTTATTCTTGGCCTTCGATAAAGTGCTAAAACTTTTACGGGTTTTTAAACTATTTAATGTTTCTTCATAGCATTCGGAACTAATGAAGAATGCCAGCTATCTGGCCAAAGATCTTGTTTGTAAACAAATAATAGAGTCTGAAAACGTGGAGCTCAACAGATGATGAGCACCATTATTTAAATTGGATAGTAGACAGCACAGCTTCCTGAAAGTTAGCTGCGGAGCAACAAGTCTTGCTTCAACCAAGAGGCAGCAAGAGGGGCGAGAACAATTTTATATATTTTATATGGCTGTTGTTTTTCTGATAATTAAATAAAGCTATTAAAACTTCACAGCATTTCGCTTATACTGATATTCTTAGCCCCTGTGCGGTCGGTAAATTACTAACTGTTCAAGCCGTCCCCGCTTGCCATTTGCTTTGTTCCGCCCACTTGTAATTGCGTTCAGTCACACGTTCAATGCGCTTTTATTACGGCATGCTCTTGTTGAAACTTATTTTGCATAGAAGTTGCCACATGCAACTTTCCTGCTCCGCTCATTGCCATCAATCTTCCACAACTTAACAAGTAGCTAATCAGCGCCAACAACTTTGCTGTTATTCAGCCAGTTTATGGCTAAAAAACTGACACAAAAGTTGACAAGTTACAAAAATTTTGTTATTAAAAACTAAGTTGTCAACGTTTTTTTGAAAATGAAAGCTACGGTTAATTATTTACATATTATTCACGGTGTTGTACAACTTTTTAAAGTCAAGATTATCAGAAGAGCAATTGCATTAGTTGGCACAAACTATGGCAAGTGTTGGAGTAGATGGTCTTGGGTACCAACTAAGAGCTGGTTGCTTACTTTTTTTTATATTTATACTAACTTCTTTGCATGTTTTAAAATAGTTTGCTTATAATTACTCTTATTTTTTTTTATGTATGACGCATGAGTAAGCGCAGCACCAGAAACCCAACGAACAGAAATATGTAGAATAAAATAAATTAACAAAGTCGGTCAAACTAGAGTTGGGCGTGGACCGTGCTTTAAACCGTGACACGGGCACGCAAGACTTTATGAATCTTTGTAGAATCTTTTATGAAACTTTCTAAATCTTTATGAAAATACTATATATAAGTATATTTGGCGCCAAATATAATATAAGCAAAATATAGGCTCAATATCTTAAAATTTGTGGGAGCTATTCAACATTTTTCTTTGTTGGGGGCGTGGCAAAAATTGGAAAAACAAACTTGATCTGCCTGCAAGTTTAACAAGTAAACGTTCAATTCACTTCCAACCTCCAACTCTTATCATCTCTGAGATCTGTGTCTTTGTGCTATCTGGGTATCAATTAAAGAAAAAAGCTTTTTCATGGTAGCTTGCTCTCACGAGCTCTTAGAGGCGGGCACAGCATGTTAAGCTAATAAACACACGCAGCAGCCGCAAATGGTACAGGGTGGCTAATGAATACTGCCACCATAAGCAATAATCTGCTTAATTTATATTTTATTTTGTAGATTTATGTTTAGACTTAACCAAAATGGAAAACTGAGACACTGAAACAAGGATTTGGATTGTTCTCCGCAATCCACAGTGGAGTCACCATTTAGTTCGGAAGGCAGAAACTATCGCTCGCTACTGTAGCTGCTGCTATTTAAAATATTCTAAGAGTTTCGATAAGAAGTCTGTCTGTTCAAATGGGTATCAGCTTACATTTAAGCACCGTCTCCAATACAATCCCCTTTCGACAGGCCTGGGTCCATATATTGAACAAGGACAAGAATATTTATAAATAAAAATGTAAAGACAGTTGTCTCATGTTCCTCACAACGGAGCCCATAGGTATCTGGGAGTGACCCTGGACAAGAGGCTAACCTTCAAGCAGCATGCCGCCGAAGTAGCAGGCAAGCTCACAGCAAGGCGAAGAGAATGAGTTGGCTACTCAACGCCAATAATAAACTATCGCTTAGGAGCAAGGTCCTTATTTACAAGCTCAACCAGGCACCAATATGGAGGTATGGCATCCAGGTGTATGGCATCTCCGCGAAGACCTACCTGAACAAAATCAGGGTCTTTCAGGCCAAAATCGTCAGACGAATCACTGGAGCTGAGTGGTTTATTCGCACTCGAGACATCGAGAAAGAATGTGGCGTCCCAATGGTTGGCGACACCATCAACAGCCAGGCTGCACGGTATCTAGACAAGGTGGCCTCTCATTCCAAAAACCTTGCCAGACGTCTCCTCAAAAGGCGGAGGATAAACGAGGATAAAAGGGTCCACCTAACTGACCTTGCCAATAAAAGGATCTAGCGAAGAAGCTCTCATAATCTATTCACTTATTAAACATTTTAAGACTGAAACCAAAACTAACACTGTACGGCTAGACAACCCTAAAACACTTACCTGCTAAATTGTATCACCCAAGTTTTTCGCAGTTAGTCCTAAGATAAAATCCCTACTAACTATAAGACAAGCACAACATTTTAAACACACCCTAAACTCAAATAATATTGTACTCTTTATATGCAGTACAATACTGTACAAGTTAGCTTTAAGAAGTAACAGTAAGCTGTAAAAAAAATAGTTTCAAGGTGCTAATTTCACAAATAAACATGTCTTAAGCATAAAAAAAGGCAGATTATAAAAAGAAGGCCGGGTGGCGTCAGCGGCTAGTGTGCGCGACCGCTGTGCAAGAGGTCGTGGGTTCGATCCCGCCTCGGAACATCTAATGAAAAATTGTTTCTTTGAATTAACTTTTCACCCGGTCACCCCTGTCTGCTGTTGGCGCCAGCTTTGTAGTAATTTGCCATGCAAAAGCTTCTCAAACTGCCTTTCGGATTCGGCGATAAACTGTAGGCCCCTTTCTCTTGGGCGAAAATTAGAAGCGCAGAAGCCAAGAGATTGAGAGAAGCTCGGCTTTGGCCCTTTGGGGCTGTGTCAATTTGACAAACAACTAAAATGAATAAAGATCAGTTCCTATCGATACGCGATTGTTTTCTTTCTTAGGGATTTTGCGAACGTTTCGATAGATTGGTGAGCTGTACTATTTGCATGATGGCCAACATCGTCGGTCTACGGCAACACAGCAGAGAACTAATAGTCAGCGTAATTAGGTCCATCGTTCTATACGCCGCAGCGAAATGGCCAGCAGCAATGGCGTGTGAGTCCTACGGTCGGAGATGCAGATCGGCATAACGCAGAGGCGCACTTCTGGCCAGGATGGTTTCACTTGACCTGCTAGCAGCTGAGTGCTCGAGCCAAGAACTGCCAGCTGATCGGAGAGTTGCTTTGCTGGTCAAATGGCAAGAGAAATGGAGAACTGCTCCCAACGCAAGGTGAAAAAGAAGACTGATTCCGGACATTAGGCACTGGGTGAGCAGAACGCACGGTAAAACAGACTTTTACCTGACGCAACTACTGACTGAACACGGATGCCTTAAGTCATATTTATATGCAGATTCATCAGGCTGCATTGTCGGGCCTTCGTCTTTGGTCACACCGTTACGGTTACTGGCGCATTCTAAGAGAGTTTTATTATCCAGAACTACTTACGCTCAAAAAGAATTCCTTTCAATTCGCTGTGATTTCAACAAGGTGTTATGACACAATGGCGACGAAAAAAGAAACTCCTCAATCCATATATCTTACTGATCTTACTGTACCTGAACATTTTTGTGTGCTTATGGCAAACAGTTGTATGAACTAAAGCAATCCATTTGAGCGAAAATTGCAGCTATTCCTGTCTCAAATCTGCAGACAGCAATGAACAACTTTGTGATAAGATTCCGCGCATGCGTCAATGAGTAGAGGGGCATTTACATTCATTCCAACCTTGCTTTGGGCCTCGGGTATTCAGCATTATACTAGAAAGCGCTCGGTGTGTTGATGCCCATTTTTCCCGTGTTCTCGGAAGCTGAGTCTGGTATCGAGCATTGCCCTCAGGTACTTCAGCGCTCTCTTTGAAGTGAGCACCACATTACACACGGTAATGTGTGAAGTCTCCACCTATTTCTAGCTGCTAATTAAGATTGATTTAGTTTCGTGGGGCGCACGCTCCAAGCCTTTAACTGCTTGATGGATTGGTTGCACAGCAACTTCGCCTGCTTGAGGTGTTTTGCCACGACCACCACTGCACAGCTGCGTCAGCAAATCCAACGACTGGCCCTCTTGGGGGTAAAGAAACTTAGTAGAAAGGTGTTTCTTGCGGAACACCTTCGGTTATTTGTACGTCGCCGTGCATAAACTGGTATCATTCTTGAGCACCTTGTTACTGAAGTAGCTGGGGAATACCTGGAGTAGGTATGGAGGACACTTAAATACAGCTGCACCTTGCAGAGGTAGTCAACTAGACAGTATTCCTTAACGCCGTTCCTTTATTTTATAGGCGCATCTATGTATGTAATACCCTCTTTCGCTGTCACTGCTGTGCCCACAACCTTGTTGCAGAGTCCGCCGCAAAGAACTACTTCGCGGTAGGGCGATATGCCTTAAAGCAACCATGCCCCGTCTGCATTTGTAATTGGTAGGAATCCACCTCTCCAAGCCGTCGACAAAGCAAGGGCTGCAGAATTGCTGGTTTCATTTTCCGTTAGTTCCTTGGTTTGTCACTTGGCTTTTGTGTACTCCCGCTGCCACTAACCCCACTTCTTCGTTCAGCTGCCAAAAGCTCTATGAGAATTGTGCCGGCCACAACCAATGCCGCCTCCTCGGAACCTGTACATAAGCAGCTTGATATTTTATAGGCGCAGAGACTTTTTACAGACTAACGCATACCTTCTCCACTTTCTTTTGCTGCTGATCAGGACGTTCTCAGTTTTGTGCTCTGATAGCCACATCATGATCTGGTCGATCGCAGTACTGCAAATTTCAGTGGTCTCGCTTAGCTGTTTCGCAACTGATACTAGCGCAAAGCCAACTAAAGAGCAGCCTTTTGGTAGTGATAACCACAGGATGACATTCCAGAAGAATGGTCCTAAAACTGAGCCTCGTGGGGCTCCTCCACTCACTGTAAGCTGGTGCTTACCTGCATTTGAGCTAGACTGCAGCACGCGGTCCTCGAAAAAAAACACTATTAGTTGAATCTGGACTTTGCTCCGGTTGACTGAGTTAGACGCCAATTATTCGAACTAGACAGTACTTTTTTGTTTGTATGAATGTTTGCTCCTTATGATCGTCTAAACCGCTGAACCGATTTTGTTGAATCATTCACAGTTTGTTCAAGTCGATCAGGAATTATGGACGTTGAAGTACAATGCGCAGTACGTTCAAGTGGGGATTGTAAAATTCCTTCTCCCACCGCTTAATAAACCCAAAAATTCTTCTAGCCTTATTAACAGTAGCAGTTACATATGAGTAAAATTTAAGATGATGGTGGGGAATTACCCCAAGATCGTATACTTTACATTTAGACGCTGTAATGCTACATTATGAAGCATGTAAGTGACTAATTGTGGAAAGCTTCTAAAAATATCATAACCTTACACTTTAAGGGGGGAAAACACTTTGCGGAAAAAAATTTTCGACTTTTTTTTTTTGCATATTTTTGTAGGTTGGATATTCAAAAATATCCCCCTAAAAGGATTTCCAAAAATTCGAAATAGTTTAGAAGATAAAAGTAAAATCGGCTTGTCAAGATGACAACAGCCCCGAGGGGCCAAAGCCGAGCCTCTCTCAATCTCTTGGCTTGTGCGCTTCTAATTTTAGCACGAAAGGGACCACAGTTTAACGCCGCCGAACGGCAGTTTTTGAGAGGCTTTTCATGGCTAATTACTGCAATGCTGGGCGCCAACGCAGGTGTGCCGTAAAGTTTTATTCAAAGAAAAAACTTTTCATTAGATGTTCCGAGGCGGGATCGAACCCACGACCTCATGCTCAGCAGTCGCGCACACTAACCACTGAGCCACTCCGGCCACAGATATAGCCCTTTTAATGACCCAAAGTGCCCCAAATTGCCTAGCAACTGCAAACTTTAAACGCGTTTATCTCGAAACCACGTTTTTCAAACTTGTGGCCACGATTCAGAGGAAACCAGTGGACCGATTTTGCTCCGGAAGGGCTTATACGACGCAGAATTGTCGTCGCTATCGTTCGGCCCTCCAACTTTTGGATACCTATATTTTAAGTGTACTTTTTTTTACACTACACTACAAAAAAAAAGGCCAAAAAAAATTTTTTGTTTTCAAATGTCCGCCATTTTGTCAAAAAAATTTTCAATTTTTTTTTCGGAGGGCCGAACGATAGCCACATTAGTTCTAAACATAACCGCATTTTTTTTTTTTTCAGATCATCCCAAGTGCTGCAACCATGGTCACCATGTGGGCACCTTTTTTTTATTCATCATTTTTCGGAGGCCGATAACTTTCTGACCGGCCCTCATATTGACAAATAAAAAATTTTGTATTTTCCTTTCATTTATTAACTATTTAATAAAAAAACAAAAATAAAAAATCTCTTAAATTTTTTTTTCTGAAATTTTTTTAAAAACCATCTACTTTTGCTCATCGCAATGTGTTTTCCCCCTTAAAGGCATTGACATAATTATCAAAAAATATACCAAAACTAAAAAAAATAATGTATAAAACTATTGCGTTTTAAGAACAAGTTTTCCAAGACTTGAACCTTTGTATTTTTGTTAGTTTATTTAACTTTTCAACAAACCAAGCTCAAACGTATCATCAATTCAATGTTCCCTTTCAAAGCATAAGTAAAAACTAAACTTAAATCGAGACTAAAACACGTTGTTATCTGGGTGATCTGTTGTTGCTCTCGGTTTTGCTCTCTAGCCAGCTCTCCTAGTGCCTCTCAAAGTCAAAAACTATCACTAAACAGCCAACTGAGTCAAGATACACGCACTCGTAATAGATACTATACAATGATCAAAGGTGAAGAGAGCTTTGGGCATGGGTAGGAGGAAGCAGAGAGGCAGCTTTCTCAGCTACCGAAATCATTGCGGTACTTGGCCAAGTTGTTGGTGTTGCTTGGCTGGCCACTCAAATGTCTCGGCGACTCATTTAACCAATTTTAAAGCTGTGTTTGCTGTTTTGTCTTCGGTTTCCTATCAATGTGAGTCTAACCGTGAGTCTGTGTGTGAGTGTGTGTTCCGATTTCCATTACGTGGTTGGGGACGTAGTACAACGTCTTCGTGAGTCGAGTGAGCTGAGTAGCTTTTGCTGAGGCTTTAGCTTTGCTCGCCTTCCCGAATTTCCTCAGTCTGAGTTGAGCGTGCGTCGGCATTGGCAGCAAAAACCTCTTCAACGTTATTCAAAATCTCAGAACATTTGAAAATAGTGTTTGAGCTAAGCCGCAGTCAATTTTTTTGGTTTGTTCACGTCCACACATCCATTTCACACCTTTTGTGTGTGTGCTAAGTACTATAAACTAAATCAAAGTGTCTAAAAAAACAATACAACAGTGAAACTCGCCCATCCAGCCAATGGAAAACCTTGTATAATACAATTAAAAATGGAAAAATTATAAAAAAAAAAGAATTGCAAAAATCGAACGAGAATCGCTTGCAAAACGGAAATGTGTTGACGAAATAGTTTTGATTTGGAAATTGTTGAACCATTTAAGTATTTGTTAAGCACTGCAATTTTCACTTAAGTTTTCATCTGCCAAATGATTTTCCACTCTTTAACTGCCTGTCAAGTGCGTGCGAGTGCGTGTGTGTGTGAGTGTGTGTGTGTGTTTGTGAGTCAGAGTTTGTTTTTCTTGAATTTTCCAGGCATTTTAAGGTTTTTTCCATAAAATTGCGTGATTTAATGCGTGTTCTGTTGACAGCGTGGCCAAATTTCACCCCAGTCTTCCGAGCTCTCTTTTTCACTATTTTGTCAAAATTTATGCCGCAAACCGGTTTGCAAAAAACACAAAAATTTTTAATTATTTAATGGCCCCCCAAGTGCCAATTGTCTATTTGTATTTGGTAAATGTAAAATTGAACCACAGAAACCTTTCAAGAACCTCTCAAGTTTGTTGTCTAAGTCTTTTGATTTGACATTGAACGGGGCAAGCGCTCACTCGATTCAACTCTCAATCAATTTCAATGTTAAGGTCTCCGTCCCCACCCCCCCAAAAATGGGCCCAACCCAAACAAAAAGTTTGTTTGTTTTATGGCGCATTAATTCCAGCGCGTGGGCTTAATACGCACTATATACATAGATATCAGTATATAAGTTTGTACATGACTAGCATAAATAAACAATTCATTTTGTTACATTTTTTGTGGCAAAAATTTAGCAACAAAAAAAAAAAAACCACAAAATCTTTTAACAAAACATAAAGAGAAATCAATACAATGAACAGATAAAAGCGGGAGAGAGAGAGAGATCTGTACCTCATCAAATAGAAAGTGACCAAAAATGGATCTGTGTAAAACCATTTAAAAATCAAATTCGTCACAATATTAATGATCACAAGGCTAGTGCCGAAAGGTGCACAAAAAATCACAAAATTTTTGTCAAATTTTATTTGATATAATCACAGTTAAAATATCACCCAAGTCAATGAGGTGTGACAGAACAAACATTTACACGAAACCCGCTACGAAAAGTCAAAGAATTCTTTAGAACTGGTTCGGTTTTTGTTTTCGCAAAGTAGGAACCAAAGCAAGTACCGAACAACTTTTACACTTAACAAGTATTACAAGGTTCAAAAGTAGAAATCGGTTCTTTAAAAGAGAAAATATCGTATATCTGAAGGTTAGCATCGAAATTTAATTGTTATAGTGATTCAAGGAAAAAGAAACTCACATAAATTAAAAACGCTTTTTAGTTTCAAAGAAACTATGGCTGAGAGTCTTATAAGCAAACTAGCTGAACTTACCGCGAATTCGTCCACGTGTAAGATTTTAAGAAATTTTTCTTACTAAAGGCCTGTTTCCAGATAACATAAATTTAATAAGACAGTTGCTTAAACTTTTAGCTTTCACATCTGTACAATGGTGTTCTATTCATATGAAGTGCTGTGACGAAAATAATTATTAGTTGATCTGAGAATAGGCCATAACATTTAAAATTTTTTGTTTAGTTTAACAGTTCATAGAACACTATGTTTGTGCCTCAAGCATTTTGTTTGATAATTGTAATAATTTAATATTGTGTGAGAGGCAAGAATTCTCCTTCAATGAACCCCAACAAATACATTAAGAAGTCAAAATAAAACAATTTCTACATGTTGGTGAATGCTTTAGAGATGGACGCGGCATTGAAAATTGGATCCCATTTACTAAATAAATTCCATTGCGTACCATTCCACGGAATAAGTTATCTATTTATTTGGCGCAAAGAGCTTACAAACGGAGATTCGCTTAGATCGATCACCGTCATCCCATAGTCAACATTAATTTTTATTTTACAAACCAAATTTCATACAGATGGGCTCAAAAATATAGTTTCTGCTTAAGTCCACACACTCCCCTGTACTAAAAATTACAAATTTTTGTCTAATTTTACTCAATATAATCAAAGATAAAATACCATCTAAATCAAACATGTTTCATTTTTTCAAAATTGCTGATCGATTTTTGAAAGTCCGAAAAAAAACATATACAATTAAATCGCTTACTTAGATTTTAAACTAAGTTTTAAGCAAATTGGATGGGAAATAGTTTTTTTTGACTTGGGGTTGGTTTTTTCCCACATCGGAAAAATATATCTCAAATTATTTCGCAGACTTTTCTTACAAACCGAGTTTAATGCTAGTTTCTCACCGCCGTGAATTTGGCATCGACATCACGATTTATCGAAAAGATGCGATAAGGTGTTCGCATTGGCACCATTATTGCATTATTGCATTCTTGCATCCATTGAACAGTTGACTGGGATTTGTTGACATTGTAAAAAGATAAGTTGCTGCAAATAAAATGGAATTTTATGATCGATTTATATTAGTAGCTTTGGGAGAGACGTGGCAATGTTATTGTAAGTGATGGATATCACGAGCTGGCAATCAGCAACTGAATTTGCTTACAATTGAGCAATTTGTAAGAAGTTAATTATTTTTTACACTTCTTAACAATTAAAAAATAGTTCAAATTTTTACTATCCAAAACGTTAATTGGAGAGAAATCAAATTTTCTAGAATTTTATTTTCACAGTTTTTTCTTGTATTTTAAAAAAATATTTGGTCCTAAACAGCAGCCTAAAGGGCCAAAGCCGAGCTTCTCTTAATCTTTTTCTTTCACTTATAATATTATTATTCTTAAATTTCTATATTTTTGGCATTTTCTCTCTCCCTTTTCCTCCCTCTTCGCGAAGTGAGCCATCACACGGCTGTGGTATTTCACTGACTCCTCCATCATACGCTCCATGACATCCAACTTACGCTCCTCGACGTCAAATACCAGATGCCTCAGTCATATTGCTGCTGCTGTTGAAGTTGCTTTCCGAATCCAAATTCCCTTCTTCAGTGTATCGGGAGAAGTCTGCAAAAAATTCTTTTGTTATATACAAAGCATTTTTAATTTTCTAATATTCTCGCCTGTACTGGCAACTGGGTCAATTACTATGGACTTCGACACATTTCATAAGAAGGACACTTTTCCAAAGTGCTCCCAGGTGGACGGGCTGCCGCCTAATGGTCCAACTTATCCCCGCACCAACCTTTGAGACATAGTTGTAGTTCAGACATTTATTAGATTCTTTTGTTGTCATACCTGTATTTTTGGGGTCATTTAATCAATTTTGGTCTCTACAGGAGTCGGTCCGAACATTTTCAAATTTTTCCTCGTCCCACGGAGTCTGGTGTCTCCTGTTGCTACAAAATTCCCAATCTTGTCATGCACTTAAACTGAAAAAATAATTAACCTTACCTGCTTGTTTCGCGATGGCGAATTTTTTTTTTTTTGCGCTAAAATTTTTTAAGCTATTTTTGGTTTTTTTAGTGGTAGCACTTGTAACGATTCCCTTACGATAGGCAAAATTATCGATACCCTGTCGAGTCACTACTCGAAAAGTCACGGATGCAAAAGCATTCAATTTGGATGCAACTTGTTTGCCACCACTAGCCCCTATGATTTTTGTATGGCGTGAAAGTTGCATCCGACACAAGAATGCAGGAATGCAAGAATGTGCTGTAGTGAGAACCAGGCATAAAGTTAATCGGTTGATAAATATTTTTTATTCATTCAAATTTCCTGAGCATTTTCCGCCAGGTCTGATTTTCCCCCATCGGAAAATTATTTCGCATACTTTCGATACAAACCGAGTTTTAGTCATTCGGATAAAAAGCAAAATAACCCATAAAAACTTTTCCGGGAATTTGCATTCACCTAGTGATCGAATTTTCCAAATTTATTTCATAGCTGAACATAGGTCTTTGCCAAATCGTAAGTCTCTAGGATAATCGGTTTGGCTGTGGATTGGTAATCAGTCAGTCAGTCATCTGTCAATCAGACTAAGAGATTAATATATATACATACCATCGGAGGTGTCCTCTTAGATCAGACATTCCCAAAAGTAGCATAGTGCAGAGCACTCACAAATACTCACAAAGAACAGCACCAATACATCGTTGTTGGTCAGCTTGTTTGCACTCGCAAACGCCAATCAAATAAGAGAACAAACCCGGTTTTTGTTCTACGCGACGCACACACACGAAATCGTTTGCATGTGTGTCGTTTTGTATGCCTGCATTTATACGATCATTAATTTCCTATCCTCGGTGCAATTACAAAAACAAAACGCACCCAAAGAGCATACGACTGGGCATCGCTGTCTTAGATAGTCAAGCAGCGCACAATGCGCTTAGCAGCTATAAGTTTATCTCTCAGCTAGTCTTAGGGCCGTTTCCTCATATCATAATGCTTTGAATACGTCTCGTTTACTTTTTTATTTCTACACGTTCGTGTAGTTTTTCTAAATTCCACGTGTAGCTTTCTATTTCCTACATTTTTCGTGTGAATTTTAGCAGGGTGAAATACGTTTCGTTTTGGCGTGTAGCTAATTTTGTTTTCTCTGTGTACAAAGTCGGTTAGTGTTTTTTATTTTCATGAACCAATCCCTCAAATTTATGACATCCCAAACCAGAACCTTATATAATTTTCTATGAAGTATCGTATATAATACTAAATTTTGCATCCAATACTAATTCTTTCCAATCTGAAGGATCACACACTTTTGAAAGTCTTGGAAGAGAGAGTTGTTGATTTTTTTCTTTCGACTGTTAAATGACTACTCAAATAGCTTCATACATTAAGTGGATTGTCTCTGTTTTACGGATTTGCTTAAAGCGCTTAACTTGACGTTGTGCTCGAATTTTGAGGCTTCCAGCCTTCTGTGGAGTCTCTCTCGAAAACCAAGAATGTTTGTTCTTGTATCAAGAGGCCATCAGGTTCAAGAGTTAGAATCAGGAGCTCTACAGATTTAAGAGTAATTGCGTCCATATTTTAATCAAACAATAATTTAAAATCAGTAATTTTTTCCTCTTTGTTTCAATTTAATTCATATAAACTTAATTCTAAAAATGTGTAGAAAGTTTTAGCCGGCTCGAGGAATACCCAATACCAAAAAACAGCAGCGGTCTTTGCATGTAAACTGTCAGCCCAACAGCCGTCTTTCCATGCCAGAAATGCCATAACTGCTTGGGAATGCCATTCTCTCAAATGGGCCTGCTCTCCTCTCTCAGTTTCTTTACCTCACACCCCTCTCCTAAAATCACTTAACTGAGAAAGAATTTAGCTCGATTTTAAGAGCAAAATTCTTAAAAATTCAAGAACGAATAGATTATTTTTCTGCGGTTTTTTAACTTTTTCGGCTGAGCAAGAACTGAAGCTAGAAATAGCAGCATGGGAACCTACAAATTTGTAGTTCACAAGTTTATATTCCCCGCTTCGCTTGGCATAAACAGGTAATTGATAATGGCTATTGGTGTGGCAGCGGTAAAAGATAACTGACGAGATCGCAGGGATGCGTTCGAACAGTCTGTCTGAGTTACCTTAGGCTGCTGTATCCAAATGTTCAAAACTTTGCAAATTTCTTTTGATTATTGAATTATAATCAATCCTCAACCTTGAGACGGCTAACCACCACTTTGACTTTTGCAAATAATTAGCTGAATCATAGCTGAATAAGCCCTGATTTGGAAGGGCTGGTACTGAAATCATAGGCAGGACAGGGCCATTGCTTCTTTCAGGCATGATTTTAGTTCAGTACTGAAACTTATGAGTGAGATTCGTGGGAAGTACTGAAATCAGTCATGAATTTTGCAATTCTAACTGCTGAGATCTTAATTCAACACTGATGAATTTAGTACTGAGGCGTTGAACTGCAGAGTAGGCCTTAACCATATAAAAAGTTATCTTAAAATAAACTAATAAAGAATAGAGATTTTGTAAATGCTTAGCGAAGCGTTTAACGGGTAGACCTACTACTAAACCATTGCTGTTTATGAGTAAAGTGAAATATAAGCAGCTCAAGTGCTTAAGGTTTGCTCCTTTTACGATGAGGGGAGGTTCCTCCTATATCGGTTCTCCCACATTTGGGTCATTGCAACGTTACTCAAGCTGCCAATACCATTTCATATATCAGCACTTTTTCGATTGTTTACCTTTTCTCTCTCTCTGTTGGCTAATATATATATATGAACTTGTCTGTGTCTTGTTGGTGTTTTTTTTTTCGGTCTTTGCGAAATAGGTCAAACTGCCATTTGAAGCTGAAAGAAATTTCCAAACATTTAATATGCATAAACGGTTTTGCTCTCCACACAGCACAAAGCCAAGGAAGGGTGGCGAAGGGGGGCAGCACAGTCACTCGTTGTCTGTCATTTTGGTTTAAACAAAATTAGCAAACGAAACGTAGACGTAGCAAAATTATGCAAATCTTTAAATAAGTATAGGCATATGCATATACAGACAGACAGAGTTTCTATATACATGTAGCCATACATATATGTATTCCCGGTGAGGTATTGGCTAAGAGTCAACAAGCAAAATTGCATACCTGCAGAAAAGAAATCCCTACGCTTCATTGCGTGGCCTGAGCAGAAAGAGTACGAAAATTTAAAGATTTTTAGATATTTATTTTAATACTTCCCACGTGTCTTTTAATGGCCATAAATCATGCTCTGCAAGGTTTTTTTTCTCAAAATAGAAGTTAGATATTAATTAAGTTCACCGACCCGCCACACTTTGCAAATTTACACGGCAAACCTGTTCCCTGAACTCAGCTAGAGAATCTCAGGAATGGTTTGAAAATATTTAAAAAATTCACACAAAACCATGTCAGGCCCAGGCCAAGACCTAGTCCACATAACCAAACCAGTTTTCTCTTCAAAAAAAAAAAACCTCAAAATCAACAAATCAAAATTAAAGTAAGTGCGGCTGCTAAATTTACATATCTACATAATTCTGACCAAATGTTTAGCTAGCAAATTTCCTAATAATTTGAAAGCAAATCGCCTTGAAAATTAGACAAGTCATTAGGCAATTGGCCAAAAAATGTTAAATGAAAATGTGAAAAGCAACCGAAGGTTATGCCATAACTTTAATTAATTAGCCGAGAGGTGGTAAATATTTGCAACTTTATATAAGTAAAAGAGATATTTCCTTTAAAATTCATCTGCTTTTATGCCACACACGCTCGAAAGATCAATTCAAACTGACCGTGACCGTGCATTTGTATTGAGTTTTCTCGTACACCTAGTGGCTCGACCACTTGGTGTGGTGGTGGCTCCAAACTCCAACATTTTGTAGCCCTGCTCCGGCATTTTTGTTCGAATTAACTACTTGGCAATGCGACGGCCTTGACACAAATAAATGCGTCAAACGAATCACTGAAAATTAATCTCTCAACGCATAGTTACGCATTTTTTCATCAGCCATTTCGGTGGTCTGATCCACGTACATGGCCCATGCGCACCTCTTGCCAGTTGCCAGAGATTTTTCATCTGTTGTGCCTCGCTGACATGCACGTCGCTGTCATTAATTAGTCAAAAAACTATAGTTGAGGAGTTGAGCAGTCACAAGGTGAGCAAAGAAATGAAGTTGTAAGATGGAGTTGGAGATAGATGGTTGGATGGTTAGCAACTGATGAATACATTTTAACTAATAGCAGTTCAGAGTTGAGCGTTAAATAATTGAATGTTAATACTCAAGTCTGGTAAACAGATTGCATTGGAAAGCCTAACAGTAAGTAATAAATGGGATTTTTAACATTTTGGCCAAGTAAAGTCTGCACCCCTTGCAATTCACCCAAATTATGGCTCATTAATTTGTTTAAATGTTGCTCTAGAGCAAGAGCTATGCGATTTTAAGTGATTTTGCTTTGATTGTCAGCCAAGAAGTAGGCAATTTTTCAAAATATTCCAGAATTAACTGAAAAATCTATGTTAAACTTGTTTTAACAATTAAGAAAGTTAGTCAAGCCCGACTTAAATGTACTCTGTACCAACGAAAGTGTCTGTTCTGTATGCATTTTGCTGCGACATATCAGTAGAAAGCAGCGCTGCTACTGGGCGAACTTTCTTTTGGGCATAACTTGACTATCGTTCATCCGATCTTTACCAATCCTTTGGCGGATCGGTGAATAATTTTAAGTACTTAATATTTCTAGAAGTTGCGAAACTTCTATGTATAAAACTGTGGGAGCTAAGACTGTGTGATCGGGAAGGAACTTGATCTGCCAGCAAGTCGAACCTCTATCACTTACCATCTCTAAGATCTGATGTTCAGACGAACGGACATTCGATCCTGACTATATCGTCTGTTGATGCTGATCAAGAAAATCAACACTTTTTAGAGTCCTTTGGCTTTTTTATATATTTTTCCAAAATTTTTTTTGAAGAAAATTAATTTTTTTAAATAATTACTTTGCCCCCCCAAAGTTTTTTTTTTTTTTTTTTTTTTTTTATATTTTTTTTTTTTTTTTTTTTTTTTTTTTTTTTTTTAAACTAAAATTAAATTGGCTGAAAGTCGATATTAACCCTTCTACATAGGGAAAACTACGAATTTCCAGCCCATACACCAAATGCCAGTTCAAAGCTTAACTAAATTCTGAGTCTTGTAAAACAATTTCAATTGGCAATTTCAGTTGGCTGGCCAGTCACAAACACCCACCCACCCGCACACGCACACACACAAAAGCAAAGCACTAACTCAGACAACAAGGAAGAAAGACGGTCAAGCCCGACTATATAATTCTCTGTACCAACGAACATAAATTTTGATGCTGCAGTGGAGCGGTAAACAGCGCTGCAATGCGCTGCTGCAGCATACACTCTTTTTGATCATATCTCGAGAACAGTTGATCCGATCTTTATGATTCTTTTGGGAAATCGATAAATAATTTTGATTAGAATGTATGTTCGAAAGGTTTGAACCGTCTATCTATTAAACTGTGGGAGATATGACGTTTTTCTCAAATTGCGGGGGCGGGAGGGGGCGTGGCCAAAATTGAAAATAAACTTGATCTGCCTGCAGATAGAAGAAGCATATGTCCCATACATGTCAATCCTATATCTCTTACCATCTCTGAGATCTGTGCCTTCATACGGACAGACTGACGGACAGACTCACATGGCTATATCGATTTGGCAGTTGCGGAGATGCTTCCTTCTGGCTGTTACATACTTTTGCACAAACTTATTATACTCTATAGTATGTACCTTTGGTAGAGAGTATAAAAAAAACAAATACAAAAGCAAAAACAAAAACAACAAGAGAGCCGTAGTCGAGTGCCCCGACTACAAAATACCCTGTTCCCTTGACTTCTTGTGTTTTACACACATATTCACACACTCACACATACACACACAAACAAAACAAAACCCACCACGCTGTAACTGACAATGCAAGACCCCCTCTCTCCCACAAGCAAAATTGATTCGTATATAACGTCGGTGTTTTTGCCCGATCTTATTGATCTTTTCAGAATAGATAGATATTGGGCCTTACTGATATATGTAAAGTTTGGAAGGTCTATCTTAAAAATTTTCCGTTTTTTGCGCTTAAAGGGGGAGGGGAGGAATTTTCCAAATCTGAAACAAACGTGTATTGAATCGGGTATACACCTACCTACATTCAAAAATTTGTGGCTCTAGCTCTTATAGTCTCTGAGAAACACGCGTTCATACGGACAGACGGACAGACGGACGGACAGACGGACAGGGCTAAATCGACTCGGCTGTTGATGCTGATCAAGAATATATATACTTTATAGGGTCGCAAATTTTTCCTTCTACCTGTTACATACTTTTGCACAAACTCATGATCCACCTTTTCCCATTTTCAACGGGAACAGGGTATAATAATCGAGTACTAAGTACCGAATACTATATCTCTAATACTTAGTATCGAACACTTAGAAATGAGTACGGAGTATCGAGTACTTGGAATCGAATAATAAGTATCGAGTACTTAGCAATTTCGTATCGAGTACAGTATCGTACACTTAGAATCGGGTACGGGTACAGGGTTGAGTAATAACACGAGTACGAGTATCAAATACGAGTATCGAGAGTTAGTACGAACCTTATAATTTCACCCATTCTTTAACTCGAACCTCCCGGGCAGCGCCAACCATGCCCAAAGTTTCAACGCACGGAAATTTCGCGAATTTCGCGATCTTGGACCATCTTCCGCTCATTTCTTCAACTTTCGCAGGCAAGCGGCAATCATTTCCCAAAGTATCATCACAATCGAATCTTTCTGTAAATTTCGCGGTTTTTGGATCATTTTGCGACCATTTCTTCTACTTGAAAACCTTCTTGGGCCAGCGTCGTACCATTCCCCAATGTTTTACCAAAAATAAATTATGCAATTTTCGTGGTTTTTGGTCCATTTTCCGCAAATTTCTTCAACTAAGAAATCGGCATCAAAATTTCCACTAACAAAATGATCCGCCATTTATTGAAATCATTTGTAACAAAAAAGTGATAAATGAAGAACCGCTCGACCGATTTTGTGCAAACTTCACATAGACCGAACAAAGCCTAAACATTTGGTTTGGATAGATGAGCCCGTTCTTCAGTTATAAAATTACAACGAAAAGTGGCATTAATTTTTTTATATCTAGAAGATGAGGACATTTCAATTGATAACAAAAAACTTTTTCTAAGACTACTTTTCGGAACTAACTTTTCTATGACAGCTATACTATATAGATGTCCAATTTTGACCTAACTTAGTGGAGGCTATGACCGTGGTCTTTCCCTGCTTCACCTCGATGGTTACTATCGTGCGCGGTTGCCCCTCTGATGCCCCAGGTCTGGGTGCTTTTGACATCCTGAGATGAACCTCAGGTGCATGCCCGTTTTTGAGGTATCTCAGGTACCATTTCGTTCGGAAGCCGCGAAGACCGCGACAATTAGGCCTCCTGGCTGTCCTCTTGATGGCAAAGATTCCTTCTTGGAACGATAGTCCCCAGCGGTGGGTGGCCTTTGTCCCCTTTGGGGGAGGGGGAGGGTCCCTCTTTGTTCCCATATTCTTCCTTACCGCAGGGGATCGGTAAGACCCCGTGCTGTGGATTTGCGCACAGTTGCGCGCTTAGCGAGGGCTTGACGCTCACTGTCCATCTCCCTCGCTTCCCTGACGAACTACAAGTTGCTTTTCTTTATATTTTGAAGGGTCGTTTCATATGACTTTCAGAAGTTCGACCACCGCCCGAGGACCACCGGTAGCAAGGCTACTTAGAACAGGCGGTCAACACTTATTTGTTACACGGGCATTCAGCCAGGCTGACTCTCGGCACGGTCCGAGTGACACCTTAGTCCGGCCCGTCGTAAGATATGAGGGATGGGAGATGGGTAGGTAACGTGTAGGAGCTGGGTGAGTGTGACGCAACTTATTCAAGGCGGCAACACAAGCTCCTCGAAGGTGCACTTCTGCGTGGTACGGTGGACTGCTGATATGCGGGGTAAACCCGCTTATTCGCAGCTAACCTTCATGAGGAGGGCGTTCGCTATCCGCAACCTGCGAGCCGTCCGATGGTCCAACAGCTGGTGGGACTTATATGTTCTTCATTGATAGATCTGGTTTAAATCAAAACTGAAATATAAAAAAGTTGAACCAATGTAGTTTGAAGTTCACAATTTCATTTGAAAGGTAAGAATGTGTGTGGTTACAAGATCAAGTCTTCTGTTTTTGTCGATTTGAATCCACTGGGCTTAGGCAATTCCAACTTTCCTCAAAATAGAGTTTTATTATTTTCCCATTAACTTTTGTATTAAGCTTGTTTAGTAATCCAATATCGACACTTCTTTTAATGATATATCCGAACAAAATTCGGACGATTACTCCATTTATATTTGATGAATTTCAAAGCAGTCACAATGGTGGTCTCTTTTCTTCGAATTTGATCATGTTTATATGCTAAAGTAACGATTGGCCCTTATATTTAATACCGTAGGTAACCTATTCAAAGCATTTCCTGCAAGGTAAACTACCCAAGTTTCCTTTAAATGCAACCATGATACAATAACTACAAGATAGCGCACCAAGCAGCTTCGATATGCTTAGTCAGCCTTGGTTCGTAGATTCAAAGTTGTAAAATGGTATAACGAACCGACATGCTCGCTTTTGTAACTTCTTTCGAAAGCTGTCAAAATGGTATAAAATGTACTTAGTAGACCTGGTTTTTAAGGTGTTTCAGCCCTGGGGTTTGATAAATTCTGCCGCATGCAATCAGAAACTTCCAGTTGCGCTACCTTATAGTTATTGTATATTGAATTGCCGACAACTAAGATAAAGAGTAATTTCGAGCGAATTTCTTTCATTTAAGACCGCAAGTCTTTACTTTTAAAACTTATTTTTATTGTGGTTATTATTGCCTTTAAAACTTGAAATGATAAAAAACGAATAATTTTGATATAAAAATCTTGTTGAATTTGACAGTGAGTGAAATTTAAAATCCAAGGAAAACTGAAATTAGTAGTTGCCCCTCAAACGCTGGTAGTGAGCAAAGTTATTCCAGGCCTCACACACAGATGGACGCATATAGCCGAAGAACTCCCGCTGCGTGGAAGTCTTTGGGCTCTGGACTAATCTCTCGGTAAAGCTTCCCGATGGGGTCCGCATTCGTTTGGCATGCTTCGATTTGATGTTTGTGACATGGAACCTTGGAGGTTCCACTCTGAGATTGCTGGATTTCCGGCTTATTTGGGACTGCTTAGCATCAAGAGTTCTCCTTGCGGGTTGGTCAGTCTGGTGTTTCAGCTTAAGCTTGCTGGCAGCTATTATTTGTGATGATTTCTTAAGACTCAAATTGGACAGACTTCGATGGTAATCCCTTCGACTTCCTCTATAGAAACGAGGCGGTGCGGCCAAATCACGCTGGGCTGTCTGCTGCTCCCTTTCGGCCTTCTGTAGCAACATACTCCGTTCATCTGGACAGGTGTGCCACGAATGCCAGAATTGGTTTTCTTCATCTATTTTCTGCTGCTTGCGCCAAGCTTTGCTAGGGCTGCTAGGATCAAATGGTTCATATCCTTCATGTTCATGAAGGCTATGTTTAAGCTTGGCGCTTGTCTTTCCTGGAATGTTAAAGAAACCGCCGCGTGATTTATGCAGCTCCTGCCAGTTATTCTTTAGATCACGTTCTGTTTGCCGCCGGCGATTGTCGTTTTCGGCTGGTTTTTTGGGCTCCTCGCCTATATGGCCAGGCCAAGGGCTGCTCACTTCCCGATTCTGTTGTTTACGGCTCGGCTGCTTTTGCTTGATCTGCTCTATGATACGCGCCTGTCGACGCTGATGTTCTGCACTGTCCTGTGGTAGCCGTCTCCTAGATTCGATTTGCTGCTGTGGCGTTCCATACTCATGTTCGTAGATTTTACGGTCGGCACGTTTACGACTTGCACGCATTTCTGCTTCATAACGCCGCTGCGCCTCCTTGGCCTGTCGCTGATGCTTCAAGTAATGTGTATTATCAGATCGAGGATCAAAGCTCTCTTCCTTCATACGGTTTTCAGGGGGAGACGTCCGGTCGCCATAGTATATCTTGTCATACCTGTCTTGGGCTTCATGCACATTGGCCTCATCATAGGTTGCGTTGAGACCCGATTGATACTTGCCTTGCCGGTTTTCACGCCAATCGTGGCTATCGCTAATATCACGTTTCTGGTTAAGCGACATAACATTTGCTGCGGTCTTCGGATTAGTGCAACGAATTGCCGTAGGACTGCCACGTTGACGCAACAGACGGATGCCGCTACTAAAGGTTTTGAGGTATCTCAAAATCGTGGTCATGGTGGTGTGTTAACTCGAAGAATTTGGACTGGGTTAAGAAATTCAACTCGCGTTACGGTTTAAATGTTTCTGGATTATGTATTACAAATTCTTTAACCAAAATATTAACCAAAAATTTTGTGAACTGAATGCTCTGAAGGCTTGGGATATACTAAAATTTAGGGGAGAGAGAAACCACTCGAAGAAAAATAAATCTTTGATAGAAAAAGCAAAGCCAACTCTATAACCAAAATGTTAACCAAAAATTTTGTGAACTGAATGCTCTGAAGGCTAGGAATATACTGATATCTGGGGGAGAGACAAACCACTTAAAGAAAAATAAGAGCCTTGATAGAAAAAGCAAAGCCAACTCTTTTTCCAAATGGAAATTATATAAAATTAACAAAAATCGTTGCTTGCTTTAAAAGTGACGGAAGAAGCCTAGATAAAGAGAGATATAGCAAAGGCCAAAACAAAGATATTTGTCTCTATTTTTCAAATCGCTACATCAACCTTCAAATCCAAAGTAAAATTAATGTTGCAAACCGTTGCTACCTCGGTCTTATTTAGAGTCCTAGAATACAGTATTCTCTTGAATAATGAACTTGACAGCAGCCATCTGCGGCAGTTTGACTTTTGATGGAAAAAGCCTAGCGCCGATTTAGTTATGTTTTCTAAAATTTTGTGATGCAACAGCGGAACAATGTAAATCTTCGAACTCATAAACATAAAACAACCCGTTCATTTCAGCTGTACCAACCACTGGCGATTCAGCTTTACCAATCCTCTGCCAAATCGATTAATAATCCTAATTACTAAATATGTCGAGAAGATATGAAACCTTCTCCCTGTAAAACTGTCGGAGATGTGACGTTTTTTCTACATTGCTGGGCGGGAGGAGGCATGGCAAACATTGAAAATAAACCTGATCTGCCTGCAAGTGTAAGAAGTTTTTGTCCCATACAAGCAAAGCTCGCAAAAACCTCTCAACACTTTCAACGTGTCGGCAAAAATCAGTTTGATTATGGAAACAACGAAAACAGGGAGCGAAAGACAGTTTCAGTTCTGTTTTTGCTCATTTCTGTTGCGCTCAGAGCAAAGACCTTTTTTTCGTTCCTGTTTCTCTCCTGTCTTTCACTGACACTTTTGCCGAGAGCAAACTTCCAAACTGTTTTTTGCGTATGTATCGTGACCAGACCCTACTTGGCCAACCACTCGCTTGTCTGCCAAATCTGAATGGCACCAACAGCAAGAACTATTTATATTGATGTCTAGCTTTATGCCCTAAAAATTTATCATATTGGGGCTAAACTGACCACCATGACTTATTTTTATATAAAAAAAAAAAGTTATAAGTTGAATAACCCTCAAACTAAGAGGTACGGCCTATAAATCAACTGACCAAGTAGGTAAAAGCAACTTTTTAGAATGGACATAAGTTTATGCAACATTTACACTACAGTGAGTTTACTATCGATATCGTTATCAAAGCAATAACAATAAATCAAATTGGCTGCTTACAACGAATCAGTTCATTTGTGTTTTGGCTTTGTTAAAAGCAAAAAAGGTAATAAAAACAGAAGTAAAGTGAATTATTTTTTTATTATTTCCTGCCATTGAGAATGATGGAGCTATGATGAAGAAATTTATGGATTTAGCAAAGACGTTGGCAGCAATCTTTGATTTGATTTTATAGAATATAATAATCTAGAAATTCAAAACATTTTCTTACAATTACACTGCTCGACAAAGTTGGTTCACCGAATCAACTTTTTCTGATGTACTTTGTCCCGCGGAGTACGAAAATCGACATGCAAAATTTATGTTTTTTCAAAATTCGAACTAAAAATGTTGAAGTTACTTTAAGAAAAGCCTTCAAACACTAACATAAGCAACACTTTTATTTTTATTCAGATGCCACTGTGGATGTTTTTATACCAGGGATGCAAACTGGTTTTGAACCGAGCTGTTTTCGAAACGAACTGAACCGCTTATTTAAGCTGATGATCCGAACCGCAAGCTGAACCGGCTTCCTTTCGGAAATGCTGAACCGAACCAAAAACCACAACGAAAATCGGTTCGGTTCGGTTCAGTTCAGTTCTCTGAAAAGTTTTAAGACGTTGATCGCTTTCCTCTAGCCAATGATTCTTATTTATTGGGGAATTTAAATGTACATCCCTAGCGATGCCGGATCAATATAACCTTTAAGGATGACTTGATGTCCTAATATACCTTTCTCAATCTGCATTCTTTTTTGTCTTCTAGTGCAAATCCGACATCATAAATTTTGGACATTCTTCTTAGGGCTTTAAAGATATTCAAATGATTTATAGGAACTCAATTTCCAAAGTATGCGAAAAAGTCGAATTACGACTGAAATTAAAACATTTCATAATGTGCCTTTATGAACCACTGAACCAAACCGAAGCCGCGGTTCAGTTAGCTCCAAAAACCATGTTAAGAATCGAACCGACGGTTCAGAAACTGTGAGAACAAGTACTTATTTTCAAGTGGTTTGCATACCTGTTTTATACTCAATCTAGTCTCTTAGTTTTGAAGCTATCGAGCTGAAATTTTGATGGGATGACTATATCTCATAGCTCCCATAGGAACGATCGGTCGAAAAACTAGTTTTAGTGAGAAAAACTTCTGTAACAGCAAAATGCAGCCCAAGCATCCTGTTTCTACATGCGGCATGTAGCATTTCTACACCCACACCAAGGGAGTGTGGGGAGGAGGGTAGTGTGGGGAGGAATGGGAGAAGGGGCACAAAGAGGACAAAGTCTTGCTTCTGAATAACGAACAAATTAATTTATTTTCCTTACCTTGTCTGTCACTGGATGAGCTAAATGACCTCATTCTCTCTGTGTAATTCCCCATAAGAGATAAATGTCCATTCGGCAGGTCATCCGCTGTGGATGATCAAATCCCTGTTACTACATTTGACATTCGCACGGGCACTTCTAGCTTTTTTCCGCTACAAGGCTAGATTTTCTATCGATAAGTCCAAGTGTCATCAAAAGAACAGCTGACTGTGAGTGGGAAAGGTAAGCGGCAAAACTTGAATTCTTTTTCAAACAGTAATAAATTATTATTATAAATAAATTCTACTCAATAATGTTTGTTTATCAGATAAATAGAACCCGAAAACAGGACATTACATGGAGGATTTTACCGACCATGGAAGTCGACACGCCGAACAACCTACCAATTGTCAGATATTCGGCTGAAGAGCCTAGCGTATACAAGGCAATTGCAATTCGCTTATCTTATGGAATAGCCATCCTGCTTTGCTATTCTTTGTAGACAATTTTTAAGCACGTTAAAGTTGTCCCTCTCGACGCGGAAGCTTTCCCCAAAAAATGCGTCTGAGTTTTCAGGCATATCTGGTTCCCAAAACACGCAATATCGCTTCTACAATGTATGCAAGATTTAAATTAAAACAAATTCAACTAATTAGAATAATATGAACTTACAAATTGTGTGATTTTCGCTTTCTATTCCTTCCGTTGGTACTCAATAATCAACCCATCAAAATGGTCCTCGACTCTTGCTTGATTTTTCCGCAAATCAGCAGGAACGCAGGTAAATCCATTTCGATGAAATATTAAAGGCCAATGAAACTTTCAATATGTAATTGAAAATCAAAGCAATACAAACAGCTGATATTTGTTCACTTGAATTTAACTTTAACCAATCGCGTGAGAATGGACTCCAGTGGAACAAGGGTATTAGACACAATTGGCGGCATTTTAGCCCATACGACTATCAAGCAATCGCGCGTCAATGCCGCAAATCACAGTTATAAAGGGAAACAACAAGCGACGATGAGCGATTGGGATCTACCACATGTTTTGTATAGATTTTCTAAATGTAGCATTCAGCATTTGAAATCATTAACGTTTATTTGGAAAACCTACATGTCACGTGTGAAGAACAGAAAAATATATCTCTTCTGTACCGATTTTGAGCTACCATTTTCGTTTTGACTTTCACACGCTCATATAGGCTTTCAATATCTAAACGATTATGTAGAAAACCTAAATTTTCGTGTTGGTATTTGCTGAATAATAAATGCAGAAGCCATTTGAAAATAAAGCTGGTTTTCTCAAGTCGAGTACCAATTGCCTGTGTCCTAGTAGCATTTAACTTTTTAACATCATTCCGTTTATTTTTTGTCATTCTAAATGTAGCATGTAGTTTTTCTACATGTCACGTTTAACTTTCTGTTTTCTACATTTGGCAGGTCGAACTACGTTTCGTTTAAGACGGCCGTTTCTACATGCAGCATGTAGTTATAATTTGGTTTTCTCTGTGTACCAACGATACCCACAAAATTTAAAAGCTACTAATGGTAGCAAAAAATAGACCCTGCCTGGGTTTGGTCTAGTTGGCCAAGGTTTTCTTAACCGACTCTTGAAGTTTTCAGGTACAATATCAAGTCTATATCTACTTGGAATTTTACTTAACTGTTTTCAAGCCATTTTGTAGTTCTTAAAAACTTCTTAAATTTGAGGCTAAGTGGCAAATTGGTTGGGGCTGATATGGCAACCTTCGGTTGGTTTTGCGAACAATTATTGAAATGCAAATTTCGCTAATAAAACAAATTAATTATATTATTATATGGCTTTAGTTACACAAGCTACAATGTGTTAGAAATGCACCGTTTCCCAATTTCAAAACTTTCATTTGGTTAATCATAAAATTCGGAATGAGGAAAGAGCATTTCGTAAATAGACCAGCAACGATTTAGTAGTTTTTTTTTAATTACAGTCATTTCCCCACCAAAGTGCATATTTCTCTGTGAAGAGTAAAATTTAAGTTAATTGTTAATTGCGGTTGGTCTTCAAGATTTTATCACTCTAATGCATTTTCCCCTCTTATATTTTTTAGCTTGCCCTCCGTTAACATCTCCCCAGCAGCAAATTGGCGCCACCTACAAATCTAGAGCCCTATACCATGGCTGTCATAACGGAGCATGGCAGCAACAATAATCATATAAATAATCACAACAAAGTTGCCACTCATCAACGTCAATTGAGCTCGCCGGCCCAGACCATACGCGAGTTTTTTGCCCACAAAAATGTATTCGTTACTGGCGGCACCGGATTCTTGGGTACGGTCTTAATTGAAGCTCTACTGGACACACATCCTGACATTGGCACCATCTACGTTTTGGTCCGGGGCAAACGCAAGTTTGATCCCAATGAACGTATAAGTCGTTTGCTACAGAAACCGGTAAGTAGTGCCTGGTTTCATTGCCAGAGCGACCCTTTGGCCCATATCTTGACACTGGTCAACCCGGTGTCTTCTATGGCAATTATTTAAGTCAATTACGGGCATGTTTATGGCGCGTTAATTTGTTAAAGTCGTTACCTCTTCCGCTATGCGGAACATACAAATATTTTGGGTTTTTTGTTTAGTTTTTTTAGTTTTTTAATTATGTTTTTAAAGTGCTTTTTTTAGTTATTTTACCAACACTTAAGTACGTAATAATCATAATTATATGCTGGGAAAGCAAAATGCTTGGCACAAAATGAAGAGGCGCGTGGGCAAAGCAAAGTGAAGAGGGGTTTTTTTTAAGGGTATGATATGTAGGTGGAAGATTTTGTAATGCAAAAAAAACTAAAGCGTCATAGATTAAGATTAATCCCAAGACACGTTTTCTAGCACAACTTTTTATTAGCATTACTTATGAAACGAAAAGAAGTGTAACTTTTTAATTATACAGCTTGATTCCTACTCGAAGTGCAGTTCAGGTGAAGTGCATCAAATGACTACGTTTTCTTAGTATTGCTTAGTAAAACAAAAAGTGCCACTTAGTTCCACGAGTTAAATCAAACAGCTATTCGATTAATAGAGCTATCTAAACTATGAACTAGCCATAGAAAACTGAATAGAGCGTACTAATTAGAGAGTTTTTTTGCAATGAAATTGCACTGTAACAAAAGGGAAGAGCTAAAGGCTAAGCACTACAATTATTGCTGAACCCTAAGCTAAGTGCCACTTTAAAAAATCACCTAAATCAATGAAACAATAATTATTTTGGCTGTTCCAGACCCAGATGACCACCTGTTGATTACAATATAATACGTGTACCAAAGCGGACTTTAAGTGGTTATATCAACAAGGTTTAGGGTCACAGTAGTTTATTTTGATCAATGATCAATGTGCAATAGAAGCTGCAAACATGGATATACTGATATAACTTTTTTATCAGTATCAAGAAAAAGGCCAAGTCTGGGTTATAGACTTACAGCCTTGTTCTCAATTCCACTTCAACAAAAGATTTGTGATTTAGAGACCAAATCTAGTACAAAACCCGGTTTTAGATCACAAAAATTTTAAGAAAGTGGAATTAAGAATCCGGCTGATAGGAACATTAATCCATCCAAATGAACAAAATTGAGTTGTTCGCTAAACAAAAGAGAGTGTTTTTCTTAGGTTGTTCTTTTTTGGTTAGTAAAAGTTGTTTAGTGATTCTTACTCATTAGTTCAGTCGCTCTTACTTAAGCCCAATTTACACGACCTGATCTCTTCAGGTGAGTTTTGTATCTGAGTATCTGTCAGCCCGTGTAAACAGGAGTCTGAGCCTACTCAGCTAAGCGCTCAGGTGTAATAGAACCGGCTCAAATTAAACTGACCGCACAGCAGAACGCTTAATGAACCATTGGTTTTGCAACTGAGTCAACTAAGCTTCTCAGAGATGTGTAAATGCTGAACTAAGTTGCTCAGCTGAGTTTTTTGACACTCAGGTCAGAAAAACTCAGCTGAGCGATCAGGTCGTGTAATCGTTCCTGTTCACTGACTTATTCGGTGACTTTTGATCAGTGAATCTTGTTTAGTGATTCTTGTTTAGTGGCTCTTGTTCAGTGACTCTGGTTAAGTGACCCCTTTTCAGTGACTCTTGTTCAGTAAGTATTGTTAAGTCACTCTTTCTCAGAGACTCTTGTTCAGTGGCTCTTGTTTGAAGACTCTTGCTTAGTGACTTTTATTCAGAGACTTACTCAGTGACTGTAGCTGGTCTGACTGGCGACTACATCACATAAGGTTACAGCAAACACATAGCTGGATTAATTCCAGAAGATTGTGGAGAATACTTCCATTGTCCCCTAACAGGGATTACAAGCACTAATACCATTTTAGTAGTATTTTACTATCCATTCTTTAATTAATATGACACTTATTAAAAAGAATTTTGCTGCTTGGCAGTCATATTGTGTTCAATCTTGTATCCAGACAGGGTCTTTTATTCAGTTGCTCTTGATTAGTGACGCTTGTTCAATGACTCTTATTCAGTGACTCTTACTTATGGACTCTTGTTCTGTGATTATGATACAATGACTCTTGTTCAGGGACTCTGGTTAAGAGACCCTGGTTTGATCAGTCACTCATGTTCAGTAACTCTTGTTTGGAGACTCTTACACTTAGAGCAAACGGATTGGATATATACAGGAAAGCTTTGGATTGTGTTAATCATGAGCTCCCTATACACAAACTGTACTTGCTTGGTTATCGGTCCCAATATGGAAGATTTAATTCACAGTTTTCTGTACCCATTTGTGTATCCGTCGGTGTTCTACAAGGCAGTCATTTCACACATCTGCTCTTTAACTCATTCGTAAAAGATATTTCGTCGGCGTTATCGGTCGATCTCAAACTTTGCCTGTCTTATGATGATCCATAGGGCCGATTCTAGGGGAAGGCAAGCTGAACAGCTGCTTACTTTTCTAAGGGAGCTATACTCTATAGATATCGGATTTCGACCAAACATAATGGAACCATGGAAAATTATAACAAACTAACAATTACGAAACTTGGATGCGATTCCATTTAAAATAAAAAAGGTTTCCTCAATAGAACTTATTTTTCGAACGATCATTCGTACTGCAACTATATGCTATAGTCATCCGACTTTGACAAAACTTTGTAAATTGTGTTAAAGTATACAAAACAAGTATATGCCAAAGAAAATGACGTTTTCGTTGAAAACAAAAAAGCTTCTCTCACTAGAACTAGTTTTTCGACCGATCGTTCCTATGGCAGCTATATGCTATAGTCATCCGATTTTGATAAGACTTTGTAGAATTGTGTGAAAGCATATCAAATAAATGAATGTCAATTTTAAGAACATTTCCATTGAAAACAAAAAAGTATTTCTAACTAAGACTACTTTTCAGACTCTACTTTTCTATGACAGCTGTACTATATAGACGTCCGATTTTGCCTAAACTTGGTGGAATTGTGTGGGAAAGCATAGCAAACTAAGAAATACGAAGTTTGGAACCGTTTCCATTGAAAACAAAAAAGTTTTTCTCACTAGAACTAGTTTTTCGACCGATCGTTCCTATGACAGCTATATGCTATAGTCATCCGATCCGGCCGGTTCCGACAAATGTGCAGCGTATTTGTACTAAAAGACTTCGTGCAAAGTTTGGTGAAGATAGCTTTCAAACTGACGGAGGAGAAACAGACGGACAGACGGACGGACATGGCTAAATCAACTCAGCTCGTCATGCTAATCAAGAATATATATGCTTTATGTGGTCGGAGATGCTTCCTTCAGTGCGTTACAAACATCCGGACAATTTAATAATACCCTCTGCAAGGGTATACAAATCGTCTTAAATGGGGGCAGTTAGTTGTCCCCATCGGGCCCTTAATCCCCTTCCGACGGCCCTGAAGACAAATCATTTGAAGAATCTAAAGATAATGTCGTTCTGTTGTTTCACAGTTTTCAGGAACAAAATTCTGTATCAATTCATCTTGCCTAGCATTTTAAAACGGGGAATTGAGTTGACTGTTCGAATGCTTGACAAAATATTGGACTTTTTACTTAACCTTCGATCAGATAAAAGTTTCAATGAATTTTATGAAGTAGCTAGATCACTGGCAAACGAACTTGACGCCGAAAAGACTGTTCACTTACGAACCCATTGACGACCCAAAACAAAAATATTATGTTGAATGTTATTTGGCCATTTTGGATGCTTCCTTATATTCTGTTCACGAAAGATTTGTTTAATTAGACAACCATTCTAGCCTTTTTAGTTTCTTATATGATATCGGTGGAATCGGGATAAAATTCGAGAGGAAAAAAGGACTTGTTGAAACTTGGCTGCAGCATTGACACATAATGATTAGTCAGATGTAGATGCGTTAGAATTGTGCGACGAGTTGTTAGTAGTGACAACGCCTATTGAACTACGGAAATTTGTTCCACTAAATAAGTTTTTCGCCCCCAATGTCGCTATTGCTCTTCGGATTTTTTAACACTGCCAGTAACGATAGCAAGTGGAGAAAGAAGTTTTTCGAAACTCAAATTGATAAAAAATTTATCTTCGCTCAACGATGTCTGAAAACATACTGGCAGATCTTGCGTGAATTTCGATTGAAAGTGAATTAGCGAAAAATTTTAATTACGAACAATTAATCGGCGGTGTCCCAGAAATTTCTTCCAACCAAATTCCAACCCAAAACCAATTCTCGGTGTTTTAGAAATCTCTTTCGGTTGGTTTCAAACCTCTCGTGTTTTGTTGGGAGACTTTGGCAAACCAACCAGTACACAAACCAGCCAATACACTAAACAACCAATAGCAACTTCACGAACCCACGCAATATATCACTGTTTTTGTAGTAGGAGCATAATCTTATACACACACCATTCGAACTCGACTTTCGAACTAGACTTTCGAAGAAAACTAAATCTCTCGAAGTTCTGGGAAACCGACGGATTTCTCGAGCGATTTGCAAACCAACCGAAGCCAAAATCTCTAAAGATTTCCAGGACACCCCCGATTGTCATAAAGATAGGTCGTACTGCGATGAAAAGTTACATATTTTCACTTCTCATTGTTGAAAAACAGACTGTGGAACTTGCACCAATTATTGAGATCGCTCAGTAATCGTAGGATTTGACTTCATAAGATCCTGTCAGGTGAAATTGACTCAACTGCTCCGCTAATAAGATTTGCGGTTCCGACACGTGTCTTCTTCTTCTAGTTCCAATCCAATTAAACAGTTTGACTGTTAAACTGAAGACAAAAAATAATGTAATGTTTCCAACACCTTTTTATTGATTTTAAGTAAAGATTAATATTTTTAAACTTGAATTAGTCTGGCCTTCTTTACTTAAATATCCTTTTATGCATATTAAAATTTTCACAAAATGTTAAATTAATCTTAGATGTTCATCCAATGGAGCTGAAAATTGTCAAAAGGATATGAAAAAATATCAAAAAAGAAAGGACAATCTAATATCCATTTCAAATGGATCTGTCTTTTCTCTGAGCAGGAAAATTTGGGTTTGAATTCATATCATTTCATTAATTTCATGTTTAAGAGAATTCCTATTTCAAATCATAATTTAAGCAGGAAGCCTTCTTTATCGTCCTTTTCTTACAATCCTAATTAAAATGTGTTCTAAAAACTCGCTTTTCTCTATTTCTTTCATCCACAGATCTTTCAGAAACACAATGAAAAAACGCTCGCCAAAGTTGTGCCCGTGGTGGGTGAGCTTAGCGAAGCGAATTTCGGCTTTGCCCCGGAGATTCTACAAGAGCTAATCGATCGAGTCAATGTGATCTATCATAGTGCAGCCACCATTAAGTTTAGTTCACCGTTGCGTACCGCCATACGTACAAATCTGACAGGGACCATGCGCACAATTGAGTTGGCCAAGCAACTGAAACAGCTGTCGGCCTACATCTATTGCTCCACGGCGTTTTGTAACAGCAACAATCGTGGTCTAATCTCCGAGGAGGTCTACAAGTCACAATTCGATCCATATGAAATGATGAAAATGGCTGAAGATGATGAGGCATGGGTGGACTTTACAGAACAGAAATGTAAAGGTTACATACGCGATCATCCCAATACGTATACGTTCACAAAGAATCTGTCGGAGAATCTGCTGATGGCAGAGATGTCGGGTCTGCCGGCAGCCATAGTAAGGCCATCGATAGGTGAGTGTTTTGAAATGAACAACAGTGCAAATTCTTATATGTCTCTCTTTTTTTTTCTTCAGTCTACGGCACCCTGGAGCATCCCATGAAGGGTTGGGTGGGCAATGCCAATTCTGGTCATTTGGGTTTCTTGGCTGGTTTTGTCAAGGGCATCTTTCGCACCATGTGTGGTCGTGCGAATGCCATAATTGATATTATACCATGCGACTATGTCATCAATTCCTCTCTGGTCATGGGCTGGTATGTGGGCACACGTCACCTGGAACAGCCCGAGATTATACACTGCACATCGGGTGAGGTTAACCCCTTGACACTGTCGCAGTTTACCGACATTATCAACGACAGTGTGGAACGACATCCGCCCAATAGTTTTGTGTGGAAACCTTCCACCAAGCTGCGTAATGGTTGGCGCTATAATTTATTCTTCTATCTGTTTCATCTGTTACCTGCAATGATCTTTATCATACCGGAGAAGCTGTTTGGTATAGGAATGCCGCAACATACGTGAGTTTGCAGAATCAAACATATGTGGTACTTTAGCTGAATGGTTTTTCTTTGTTTTTGTCAGGGCCTACGAGTATATGCGTGTCTTTCAGAGAGGCACCAAGGCTTTTGACTACTTCCTGGACAAGGATTTTCGCTACTCTTTGAAGAATGCCTTGCGCATCTCCGCTCTGATGCATGACAGCGATCGTAAGCGTTACAACTACGATGCCAGCCGCTGTGACTGGTCGGAGTTCATTGATCGCTGTCTCATAGGCATACGACGTTTCTACTTCAAGGAATCGGCGGTGACCACCGAATGGCATCGCAACTACTGGAAGGTGTAAGTAGTTACCTGCCTACCACTTCCCCTAATCCAATTGAACGTTCTGCTCTCTTTCTCTCTCTTTTCCCAGCTTCAATGTCCTTTACTATGTCGGTTATGTGGTCATCTTTGCCGTCCTGTACTTTGCCCTCACTTCTTTCCTGGGTATTCAGCTAGGCCTTACGCTGGCCGTGCTCATCTGGGGTTTCCTGGTCTGGCTCTAGCTTTATACCTCCCCCCATATTTCTGTTCCCTTTCTTTATGTTCTTCGTAGGGTATCGTGTATTTTATGTTAAGTTTTCACACAAGTACAAGTCAAGTTTCCTGCAGAAAACTAAATCGATTCACACAAACAATGCAAAGTAGCCCAAAACTTAGTCACTTTAAATGTATATGAAAAGATATCAAGATTGTGGACGATTGTTACAATCAATGCTCCAAACCCGGTATATAGTCAAATAGTGAAAAGTTAAATGCACTTGTAAATTACAAAACAAAAACTTCAAATATTTAAAAAAAAAAATTAAAAATAAAACTGTTATTCAAATAAATATGACAATTTTTTATAATAAGAAACAATTTATGGGTTTTATTTGCGACTGGATGGATTAGAAGATCTGAACTAACTTCTGATTTGCATTTAAGCCGAGTTGCTTGGAAGCAAACCAACGTCGAACTGCTTGCTTTGAAGCGCGGAATGCAGTTTACTCTCGGATATGCGGTGAGGCATGACTTTGGCAAGCATTTGGCATGGAAGTTGTCAAATGTATGACTTTTAACACAACTTATCGCCCAGTAAGTCTCTCTCATGAGCCTCGCGACCGACTCCTTCCCTTTTAAGTCGTCTTCTCGGCATAACTCTCCACACTCTTGAGCTGGTTTGCCTTACTTAAATAGTTCTTGGCGCCGTTGTACTTAATAACCGCACTGCCTCCTTAGTTTTCTTTATAGATGATTTTAAACGACAGCAATCCTACTCGCTTGGCTGGTTTATTTGTCGATCCCACAATTTTGAATCTGCCATCTCCGCAACAATGCTCCCATGTTCTCAGGAACTTTGAATCAGTCTGGAAATATTCTTTCATCTCGTTAATTTATAGGGATATTGTTCGATAATTTTGCTTCCATATACCTGATAATTCGTTAGACGCCTGCTCGTTATTCGTGTCCTAGAGGCAGTCGGCTGCACCCTGGACTTGAGGGAGCATGTCTATCCATTTGAGATGGTGTCGCCTCGACACTATCATCTGAGTTTTTACAAACTGTTCAGTTGTCTGTCCATACAGGCCACCTCCTTAGATCTCAACCGCCGCTCGCTGACGCACCCGTGACCTTCGGCGCAACTCTAACATTCTTGCGAGAAAATGAAAACTAATCGGCATCCCTTAATGAACTTCCAACCGTTGTAACTCAATCTGAAAGGATATATTTGATAGCGGTCCCAAGACCAGACTAAGCACGCTAGCATCGACCATTTCTTCGTCATTTGCACTGTTTTCTGCAATCTCGGGATCGTCAAGTGAGATGTTCTGATAGAATCTGTAAATATTAGTCCCCTTCCAATCAAATGTCAGTTTGTCGGAGAGTCGGACGCGTCCTTATTTTCTACCTGTTTTGTAGATAACATAAATATACGCCTGAGGCAGGACCATCGTTCAATTCTGGCTGGCTTCGTGTTGTTTAAAATGGTTCTATGGTTTATGATCTGTGACCAGCTCGTTCAGACCTCTAGTAATATAGAATTTTCCACGCCCAACCAACAAACTTTCTCTCCGTCTGAGTATCCTCTACTTCCGAAGGCTTTACTGCAAAAGATATTACTGGTTCATTTTGTTTTAATTATCACACTGCCCCTAGCCAACGACTAGCCCCACTATCAGTTTCCTTTTAGGATCGAAATAGGACAAAGTTGTTTTCCTAGTCGAATTTTTAATCCTCAAAGCCTTTCTCTGTGCTTCATCCCACCCTCGTCGCCACTGTATACTTGACCCAGAAAGAAATATATTATATTTAATTCAATTTAATTTACTCTTTCTGGCTGTAGTTGTATTGTAACTGACTTTTTACAATTCCTAGCTTTCAATATTGGAACATCATTCCCACCCTACTCCACCCAACCTTACATTTATATCATGAAGCAAACCGACGTCGATCTGTTTGCTTTGAGGCGCGAAATGCAGCTTGCTCACTAACAACCACTTTGGCAAGCATTCCCCAGGAGCTTTGACTAGGCAACTCTGGATTAGCGGTAATCAAAACCTATTCAGCTGGTCACTTAACTGCTGCCCAAAAGAATAAAAACCATATAAAAACCATCTATAAACCATCAACACGGATTACTTATCCTTATATTTACAATAAAAGTACAAAAGACTTTATGTTTTGAAATTCGCTCCAAGCCTGATTAAATACTAAACCTGTGGGGTCTGTTATCATAAATGTTTAACTACCGATACGCCTATACAATCGTTAAGTGAGTCCACAATTGCATTGTTTTCCATTTCACGACTTGAAAGCTATTCATTCTACAATAAAAGAAGTCCGTTCAAGCCTTACCTACTAAATAAACTCAATAGCGAAAAATTATTACACTCGTTGACTTGAATTCATGGCCGGCTTATGCTTTGACAAGAGAAAGGTGCAGTGCATTGATCCTGTCTCTTTAGAGAACAGGTAATGGTTTTTATAACTACATATAAACTGGTTGCCAGCATTTTGCTGGGTCAGCAATAAATATTAAATGGCAAGTTTAATGGTAAATTAAAGAAATGCTTGAAATGACAACAATGCTGTTTATTGTATGCTGAAGATCGCTTGAAGAACAAAGTGCTGATTGTCACTCAATATCGAAGATTGGGTTAACTTATAACACATAGGCATTTAGCATTGAGCATTCAGCATCCTTGATGACTATTAGATAAATGTTAATAAAAGTATTTTTTTATTAAATCAGTTCAGTGGATCCAACGAGGTAATGAGATTTCCTTGATTGCTCCCAGAAATATACATAATATCTACATAGCAATTCGCTTTATTACACAAAATCGCCCTTAACTAAGTCTCTATTTGATCAAAAGTGAAGCATACTTGTAGGCTCTGCGCTGTAATGTAAAATGTAGATAAGGTTTTGTAGAAATGTTATTTGCAATAGCTGAACCGAACTGAAAACCGCAAAAGAAAACGATACGGTTTGGTTTATTTCATCGAAATAAGTTTAAGGCAAAGAAAATTGTAGATTAAGACAAATTTATTAGAGAAGGAATTTCTTGAACAGCCTCCTAAAGGACAGAAAAATGTAGGGTTGTAATCGGGTGCCAGTGATTCCACGTCAGAAATGACGGCTTCGAAGTTGCTGGAAGAGAATGACAAAAAATAGGGGAAAGTTAACTTCGGCTCGGCCGAAGTTTTGTATACCCTTGCAGCTTCCATAGAAAACAAAAAAGTTTTTCTAAGAATCTTCTAAGGCGAAATTTGGAGGCGATCCCATTTAAAAAAAAAAGTTTTTCTCACTAGAACTTCTTTTTCGACCGATCATTAATACTGCAGCTATATGCTATAGTCATCCGATTTTGATAAAACTTCGTAGAAATGTGTCCAAAGTATATACAATAAGTGTCCGCCAATAAAAAGGACGTTTTCATTAATAACAAAAAAGTTTTCCTCACTCGAACTAGTTTTTCGACCGATCGTTTCTATGGGAGCTATATGCTATAGTCATCCGATTTCGACCAAACTATGTAGAATTGTGTGAAAGTATATAAATTAAGTGAATGCCAATGATAAAAAAGGTTTGCATTAAAAACAAAAAAGTTTTTCTCACGAGAACTAGTTTTTCGACCGATCGTTCCTATGGCTGCTATATGCTATAGTCATCCGATTTCAACCAAACTTTGTAAAATTATGGGAAGGGATAGTAAACTAAGAAATACGTACTTTGGAGGCGTTTCCATTAAAAAAAAAAAAGTTTTTCTCTTTAGGACTAGTTTTTCACCCGATCGTTCTTATGGCAGCTATATGCTATAGTCATCCGATCCGGCCGGTTTCGACAAATGTGCTGCGTATTTGTACCAAAAGACTTCGTGCAAAGTTTGGTGAGGACAGCTTTAAAACTGACGGAGGAGATAGCATAGAAACTGACGGACAGACGGACAAAGCTAAATCAACTCAGCTCGTCGTGCTGATCAAGAATATATATACTTTATGTGGTCGGAGATGCTTCCTTCTATGCGTTACAAACATCCGGACAATTTTATAATACCCTCTGCAAGGGTATAATAACAAATGCAATTGTGTTTCGTGGAGTAATACTTTAGTAGCGCATGTCGGCGCATGCAACTAAAAATGACAAGATGTTTATTAAAGACCCTAGAAAATAGTGTTATTAAATTTTTTTTGCGCTTTTTTGCGCCTCTTCGAATAAATTGCATTTTTAGTGACGTATGAGTTTTCGAACGAAACTCTGATCTAACAATCGTATTGCATTTGCCGCAACAGAGAATATAAAAGCAGAAATCAATAAAAACGATTTAAGCAAGCAAAATATTATTCAAATTAAAGCAATTGTTAAACTATTTTTTATCATATAAAATGATATCTGCAAAATTCCAAAGAAGTCTGTCAATATTTTGTACCTTGCACTCAGAATGGCTTTTAAAAAATTTAATCATGAAACTAGAGCTATCATCGTCCGAGGAAGAACCCCCATCCTAAAAAAGCAGTTCATCGTTTAAAGTTGCCGACCCCACATATTCGCTATGTAGATGAAATCTTAATAGCGTTTCCGACACGGCACCTAAATCTTATGACGAAGACGATTGCTTTGATGATTATTATTATATTTTAGATGAAGAGAAAATATAATGTTTTGTCATCTCTTGATTAGCATCTAAAGCCGAGTTGTCTGTCTGTATGGCAGAGGCAGGCAAGAAATACATTCACATTTTTGCATTGGTGTGTGTGAGAGCAGCGCAAAAATTTCTCTCTTTTCCAGTAGCAACGAGTGCGTCGCGAACACGTAACGCAGCGGAGCTTAAAATTAGAAGAGCTCGGCTATGGGCTGTGTCAAGCCAATATTATTAAGATATTGGTAAGGGTTCTTTCAGTTTTGGAACTGCCTTTGTTGGTGCCTAAGAATCCCTTTTATACTCGCCGTTCTCTTGGTCTCCAATTTATCCAACTGTTCCTAAATATTAATATTTTAAAATTAAAGATATGCTGTTAAAAAAAAACTATCTTTATCATCGATGTCAGAGCAATAAAAGGAAAGCGTAAATTCGGACCGTACTTCGTTTTTTATTCTTGGTCGAAAAGACTTTTGGGAAAATGAAAAAGCGAACTTGGATGCTACAAATAAATGAAGAATTAATGAATTTCATTCATCATTAAAAGCCCAAAATATATTACTGGATGATCGGAGTAATCAAGACCCATGTTTCTCAGGCATTGTCTATGTGGCAGTTTTTATTCAAACAAAGGATGCTCTATTAGCGACTTTTCTTTGTTATCCAAAGTGAAGTTAAAGAAGTTTTTAATGGAATTCTTTAAGAATTATTTTGAGGGGTGTGCACGGCCCCTTAAAGGCGCGTAGTCACCAATACAAATGACAACAAGAAAGAAAGTCGGTCAAACGAATATATAATACCTATGAAGTGCTGCTGGGCACATCACCGTTGCGACCGGTGCTGCCCATAATTGTTTGTTTTCCTTATAGCTCGACTATCGTTCATTCGATTGTTTCCACTCCTTTGGCGGATCGATAAATAATCCTGATTACTAATTATGACCAGAAGGTACGATCCTTCTATCTATAGATCTGTGGGAGATATAACGTTTTTTCCCATTTGCGGGGGCTTGAGGGGGCCTGGCAAACTTTGAAAATAAACTTGATTTGCCTGTTAGTATAAGAAACATATCATCCATACATGTGAAACCCCTTTCTCTTACCATCTCTGGACATGGCTATATCGACTCGGCTGTTGATGCTGATCAAGAATATATAAAATTGTAATTTAATTTCGTTATACGCAATCCACTTTACGCAATGTCCTTGCGCAAAACAACGAAAGCGGCCAGCACGTATAGTCAGAGGGCATTCCTGCTTTACACTCTATCTGCAAAGGATCATATCCAACTTCAGATTTCACGAAGTGATTCACATTTTTTATAGCACTACTTGTTACCTTGAAAGCAGTAAAACGATTTTTTAATTGTATATATTTAAATTTGAAAATCGCATTTTGAATTCAGGCGCTTTATAAATCAGTATGACCCTTCGCCCACTAGAGCTTACTAACCACTTGACAGAAATAATTGACAATTTTGTGACATAAATTTGTTCATATTTGTTCTAGAAAGCAGCCTTTGCTTTTAGCCTACATTTTCACAAGAAATTTTTATTTCTCCCCATTAAAAGTTTTGAAACTATAACTAGTCTACCATTCATATAACTTCCTCTCTTTTTGCCCCCTTTTGAATGAAACGCCACTGCATAACTGGTTTGCTTAATGATCATTACGAGAAAACCCATAATGATGCTCGTATACCGAGTCCAAGACCCGATCTTGGTTGGCCATTGAACAAAATTTTGTCAGTTTCGCTTCGGCCGGCAAACGTACGAGTTGTACACGAGAGCGTCGCCGCTTCAAATTTCCTACCCCGTACATACAGATAAAGTCAACGTAACGGTGCACAAATACTCATACATACAAATACAGAGGCATTTGTATTTTGTTTACTGTCGCAGCGGCAACAACAACAGAAAAAAAAAGAAAGAAGCAGCAGGCAAAGCGAAAAGAGAGCTAAAGTTTCTTTCGAACGTGGAAAAGAGAAATTTTTGGCGCTTTCTGTTCTGTTCTGTACTTCCAATACATAGCTTATCCGCTCTAGAGACCAACCGGAACTGCAAGAGGGCTTTCATCTGTGCATTCATTAGGCAGCTTCTTGGTGACAATGGCCAGGTGAGTGTGAATATAGAATCATCTGCCTTTTTCGAGGCCAGTTTGACCACTTTCGAGTTGGCTGGAAATGTGCTAAAAGCTTTGCTCGTGCGCAGTGGGCAAAGTTCGGAAATTCAAATTTTAGAATCCGGGAGTTTCGTAAATTGCCATGACAAACTGAAATTACAATTATTTACTTGGAAAACAATTCTGAAGTTGACACTAAATATTAGCTGAAGCACTCAAGCTTTGATCTGTGTACGCCCTTAAGTCACACCCTATACGTGGCCTAGCGACAACTGCATGGGGGATGGCGCGGGGGGAAGTGGAAGTAGTAAGCTAAACTGGTTGGAAACATATTAAAATATATTTCATGCAGGAAATCATGTGGAAAATTACTGCCCACAGACCACACAATTGTTGCGGCGGCGCACAGGAACTGGCCGAAACTCTCAGCTAACAGGAGCTGCTTGTCAAAATCAGATTATTACCCGCAATTATGTCAGTGGTTAAATGCTTATGATGTGGAGTCATTAATTTTTAGTGGATTTTAAAATAACCAGGTGGAAGGTGGATAGGTAGGTCAGTTATTAAATCTGCTGTCTCAGAAGTCGGGGGAAGATAAGAGACCGTTGGGGACTTTGAACTCTCTCTCTCTGCTCTTCCTTCAATCTTGTTTCCATCGATTTATGCAGTTTTCCATCTTATAAAAACTTTAATTAAGTTAACGTTTTTTTCCTTAATAATATCAATTGTATCCCCTTTGCTAACATTCAACAACTTAGCATTTTAACACCCATTTTTGAAACAATTAGATACTCGTTACGAACCGGTATCATATTAGGTTAATAATAAATGCTAAACTCATTTAGGAACCCGTATCGTTTGCTTTGTGCCAATTTGAAAACAGGTCAAAAGCTGGAATCTTATTTTATTAAACCACAATTCTGAATCCATTAAAAAACACAAATAATTAGCAAGTGACTTTCTTCACTTTCAGTAGCTTTATTAACATTTTTGAATGTTTCAAGGACCTCCCGGTCATCTTATCTCATTTTAGACAATCATTAAGAACTTGGGGATTACTAGCAAAGCTTCACCGAGTCGCTTATTCAAATAAAATTCACCGCTTTCTTTTGGAAAACCTTCCAACACGTTGCTTACTTATCAGTTTTCCCAAAACCGGAAATCGAAAGATCCTTTCTTAATTAAAGATATACTTGTACCCATTACCTTATACAGAATTCTGAGATATTATCATCTGAATCGATAATGAGACTATATGGAAAAATTGTTGATCATCTCTAGAGTCTCTGAAGTATTACATCACTTCAAAAACTTTATAGTTTCATCGTTGCTCTGTTGACACCCTATGTTCCCAATGTCTTTTACGGAAAATTCTTCCGAAATGAGAAAAAATGTTTTTATTGGTCGTAAAATGGTGTGCAGCGAAAATATGTACGTGGTGGGTTCAAAGGAGAGGTGAAAGGTGTGTGCATTCGATTATCGAAATTTTGTTTTTGTTATATTCGGACACATCTGTTTTATCATGTTTGCATTAGCAGCCAATTTCGATTAGTAGTTTGTTTTTGCCAACTGAAAAGGTTAGTCACGTTTTTGAGTGCTCTTCGATTTTTGACGAATTTTGAGCAAAAGCAACATCGCATTAGTATCGCTCAGGAATTGTTAAATGACGTCAACGACGATCCGGGTTTGCTCAAACGGGTCATAACTGGTGACAAAACGTGGGTATATGGTTGTGACATCGAAACCATGGCCCAATCATCCCAATGGAAGCGACCAGATGACCAGATGAGAGAAGGTTTTGTTCACTGTTTTCTTTGATTACAATGGTGTGGTGCACCGGTTCGGCTTAAAATCGGTTTGCAGCTTTGATTATATCCATTTCAGCATCTCATGAAACAATCCATTTTTAATTTAGCGAATTGATAGCGATCAGATGGCCTTAAACTCCGGGCCCTGCAGTCAGACTTTAGTACATTTTTTATTTGAAAACTCCTTAGAAATTTTACTGAACGTTAGAGATTGAAGAATTACTGACAGAGGTGTCAGGTCTACTATCGATTTGCTTATATGTTTAGCAAATGACTCCAAATCTATACACATATATAAAAGTGTTTATATTTATGTTTGTTTGTATGTTTTACTGTATGTGTTGTCGCGTGAACCAAAGTGGCAACCCTGCGGCGAAACAGCTGCCGCAAACGTAAGCCGCAAACCAAACAGCTGTTCGGCGGCGAGCAAGATGTAACTTGAGAATTTGCTTCGGTGCGAATTGGGAGAAGCCGTTATACCAAATTAACGGGGATATGGCCAGACTATAAACTGGCGGCAAAAGAAGTCTGGAGCAGAGTCAGCAGAATCATCTAGACGCGAGCAGTTGCTGCCAAACCACGTTTAACACGTGTTTTTTTAAACCTAAAGTCTACCTTCCCCTTCAAGTAGCTTTTAGCTAAACTCTTTTGTCTTTGCACTTAAATTGCAGAAGAGCCTTTAAGAAGAGTAGCAATCTCCACGGCGACTCTTAAGAGACTTTTTCGGCGATTGTTTAATCGCCCATCGCCGAAAAGAGTCTTCTTGGAATTTTGCAATCTCCACGCGACTTCCAGAGGACCTTTTTCGGCGATGGGCGTTTTAAAATTGTCTACACCACTGAACCAATGTTCAAGAAATTTTCACAGAATGTTCATGTCGCTCAGGAAAGCGTCATAGGCAATGTGTCATGTATGTGAATCGGTTCGAAAGAGCTTAAAAACGATTCAAGAGTGGTTGAGAGCCATATCTCAGAAGTTATTTAAGCTACGAACTTAAAATTTTGTATATTGCACAGTGGGCGAAATGACCTATTTAGCGGCGTTTAAGTCAATTTTGGAAATGTAGATATGCTCCAGTTTTTTTTAGTTTTCGATAGTTAATAGCTAACTGAATTTATCGATAATATTGGTTCTCTGTGAGCTTCCATATTGGATCAGCTGTGAGCTGCTAAACATAACAGATGTTTTCACAGCTGCTGAGCTTAATTTTTGCGCCACTTTTATCGTTCGCAAATTGTTGCGTTTATTTTATTAAGGATTGCGATTTTTTCAGTCTGCGGTTAGTGTATGTTATTAAATAAAGTATTTTTGTTTTATGTATTTGCTGGGGCAAATTATGAAGAAAAATACAAAATTTAATAATAAGTGAATTTATATTGCGGTTAAGAAGTTTTTGGCCTCCAAAGAAGGGCTTAAAAAAAAATATGTCCAATGTTCGCACGATTGCGGGAGTAAACTGCATCTCTAAAAAAAAAAAAAAAAAAACCGAACTAGCTATCATGAATGCTTTTATCGTGTGAACCTCCACAAAAAATATAAATTTATTTGTAAAAATGGCAGCCATTTGAAAATGAAAACTCGATTATTCACATTTTTTGTAGTTCAGTGTACAGAAAAATAGTAAAAATTTTTCGTCGATGATCGGGTTCACACGATATCGTCGTAATTCTGCGTCTGCTCTTATTTCATCAAAATCGATTCAGAAAAACTGGAGTTATCATGCGAACATTTATGAAAAACGTGGTTTCAAGGAAAACGAGTTTAAAGTTTGCTGTTGCTGGGAAATTTGGGTCACCTTGGGTCACTTAAAGGGCTATATCTCCTAAACTATTTCGAATTTTAAAAATTTCTTGGGGAAAATACTTCAGCATAATTAAGCTAACAAAAAAATTTAAAAAAAATTTCTAAACCTGATAAACCCTCATAAAAAAGATAGTTTCGTCTATTGTGAATGTAAAACAGTTTTCGTCTTCTGCCAGTTTTTGTCATTCTAAGATGGACGGTTTACTATCGGGAGTGATACAGAAACCTCTTGCAACCACATTATCGAGAAATTCTAATATACAAACATATCTGACCTTCTGCTTGGGAGGTGCGTTATCTTAATCTAAGTGAGGGTGCCCTTAGCACTGCACTGCTGATCTGTGTATGAAGCTTTAATGTGTTGAATTAAATATTCTCCTCCAACATAAAAATGCCTTGTGCTCAAAAATATCAAAGCTAGTTTAACCAATATGCAAAGAGCATGAAAACCACAGACAAAGCCTGCTAAAAGACGTTCATTAATGACAAATGTATGTATGTATGCACTTAATTGAGACGGGAAACAAATGACCATGAATTAAATCTTTGACACCCATTCAATTCAATTCATTTTACTTAATAGTTTTATAAGCCATCATTTATACACAATTGTAATGTGCTCTTTTAATTGTTTATGTTCACTAGGTAGCTATTTAGTTTAATATAAGACATTACCACAGACGAGGAAATATAATCATTATGTGCAGGCCTGTCGCAAGGGGAGTCCGGGCCCGGGAGTTTTTCTCATGTTGTACATAGTTTATTTAAGTTTTCGCCAAAAATCCGAGCTCCGGGGAGAAACACACCCCCACCCACCCACTTTCGACGGGCCGGATTATGTGATAATGTCTTACTTCACTAAGTAAACTTTCATTATTAAAGTTTTCAAGTAGTTGAACCCCAATAAATCTTCCCAATTAATTACCACAGATAAGCCTTGTGCCTTGTGGGTTAATCAAGACTGTGGCTACAAAAACAAATATCTAATCACAGCAACTCATAAAAAATCAAGATAATAACACAATTTACCACAGCAGGTGGTAGACCGCAATTTTCCTCTAGCATTGGGAATCTATTAACTTTAAAACTTGAATCATTCAAAAAATATATTACACATTGGTATAGCCTGACAAAGATAGTAAAAACTTTCAGTTGTGAAATGCCTCAAAAGACGAGGCAACTATTGATTTCAAGAAATTTGTATATGAACCAAGGGCACACTGATCAAGTTTATTTTTATTTTTGCCACGCCCCTTCCCTCCCCCGTAAATTTGGAAATACGTCATATCTCCCACAGTTACATATATATTATAGATAGAAGGTTCGTAATTAGGATTATTTATCGATCCGCCAAAGATAAAGATCGGATGAACGATAGTCAAATTATAAGGAAAACAAACAAGTACAGTGGTGCTCATAGACTTAAGCCACTGCCACTACCATAAACTGTTTTCTTAATAACTTTTTTGAACATATTTATTTCGGCCTGAAATTTTTACATTTTGCAACACTGTTATTTAAGCAGCTGATCACAGTAAGAAATGACAAGTAGGAATTCGGGGTGTTCCAAAAAATTGAAGTTTTCAATAGAAGCTGCAAGGGTATACAAAAGTTAACTTTTCCCTATTTTTCTTTGTGTTTTTCGGTTGAGCATTTCTGAAAGGATGTCGGTTCGGTTGACCGTCTGGAAAAAATCGGTTCGGTTCGGTTTAGAACTGGTTTGAATCTCTGCTTTAAACACTGGATGCTTTTCCAAAAAACCTTATCCTTTAGTAAGTTTTCTTACTCAAACGTTTTGACACTTATGCGAATACGTTTTCTATACTTTTCATATCTTAGACTTTATTTAAGCTTCACAATAAAAACTTGTGCAAAATTATATTCTATACGTATAATAGCAATATATTGTGTCAAAATTATATACTTGGTGCCGATTTCTCATCTTCTTGTTGGCTGCTATGTGTCAGATAAACTAACAGCTTACTCTGTTTTCTGTTATAGGAAAAAGTAACCCCGGAATATGATGTCTGCTATGACTTACAAACATCATCACAAAAAATACACAATACATTCCAGTAACGGCATCAACACTAAAAGAAAATGGGTCAAAAATTGCATGGCAAATTTGCCAATAAAAAAACAACAGCAAAATCTATGCAAATGGTTGCAAATCATTGATGCTAAATGAATTTATTGTTTTTATTTCTCTTAGCAAGCTTCCTCTGCCACTCTTTTGCCTTTTGGGTGAAAGCACAATTAGCAGTGACAACCAGCTGGAACTGAGAAGCTGTCGGCGCAAGATGATGAAGCAAATTGCATACAATTTTCAGCTGCAAGAGCTTGAGCCACACTCTGTTTGTCTGCTGGCAAAGCTCAAGGGTCTCCAAATTGCATATATGCAAATTTGCAATAATATTTTTCTATTTTTGGTTTCCTTACCCAATCGTAAGATTAAGCATTAAAAAACCATTTGTCAAGCAAAAAAATATACACAGTTGTGTTGAAACCATATTACGCACACACAACAATCATTATAAAATCATTTTACCATAATCATAGGGAGCGAATTGGCGCAGACATCATTAAAAGAGAAATGCGCTTGAGAGATCACTAATTGGAAATTGTTGGAGCGTGTGCGAATAGGTTTTTTCCTGGAATTATGATTTGAAAACTAAGAAAATAGTAAGGCTTATTGTCTTGACTCTACACTAACGAAGAATAAAATCATTGAACTAAACATTGAATGTGGTTGTAGCTAATTATTTCGTGTAAGAACATGATGCTCTAACGTGCTAGCTTGACCTTACTTGCTTGCTTTGAGCATTTGTGCAAAATGTGAACAGTCGTTTTCAGGTCAAATCCATACTCGTGCTTGCATCTGGCCATATTGTTAAAAACTACAAAAATGTAAGTTTGTGCTTGCTCGTTGAATCACACTGCATTCAAAGATTTCAACTCCATTGTAGAGGGCAGGTGTCAAGTGGGTTTTAAGTATTAGATTTTAAAAGTCTCACAGTTAAATAATGCAGCGTCAGTTCTAGTAATTTAAGTAAACTGTGTGTGTGTGTCTCTCCCACAACGTTGTTCACACAAGGAAAGAACTTATTTGCTTCTGGTTTAGTTGGCTAAGACTGACAGGGCCAAGGCCCAGCTTCTCTTAAAGAATCACCGATTGGTAAATGTTGTTTAAGTAAAACTTTTAAATGCGCCTTAACCTACCTTAATAAACAACCTTGTTGTAATTATTATAAAAACGATAGTTTATGACGTAATAGAATAGGACAGCTAATTGTCGTCTAGAGCCATTGACTATGCATCGAGTCATAAACCACTTAAGTGCGATTATTTACCTGCACGCAAAAAGAAAATAACTAAGGCTTTTTCCACTAGTTCGCCGGTATTAAAAAGTGCTTTAGAATTCTTATTCCTTAATGCTAAACTAAACTTAGCGTCTGTTGGCGTCTTGAGGTTCTTTTCACTTAAATACTATATATGTATTTTAAGACCGCGTACCGTTCCGAGAACCGAATTCCAACACTCAATAGAACTGGACCTTCTCAATCTATTACCTCCCAAATCTGAACCCGAATCGGACCTCTTCTGTTTTTCACCAAAAGTTTTTTTTTATAACTTAATTCCAATTTTTTATTTTGTTTTCTATAGACTTAAGCCACAAGATACATTTAAACGAAAATTAAGAAAAAGTTTTTTATTCCACAGCTCCAATTTTTTGTGTCACATTAGTTCTACTACTGTGGGGGCAAAAAGGAGTCGGAATTTGTCGATTTAAATCACGCGGGCTAATATTTTCGCCCGAATATTTTTTTAGTGTGCACTGTCACTGACTTACATGTCAAATTTCATGTCAAAATATTCAATATTGTTTGAGTTACCTTGGTTTTGGGATTTGCAAAAAATGGTTTCGGCGATTTTTGAAATGTCTGAAATTATTTAACAAAGAAGCGATTAAATTTTGCTTCCTGAATGGAATTACCGCTGCGGAAACGTTGAGAATGTTGCAGGTGGCTTACGGCGACCAAGCTCTGCCAAAATCAACAACATTTGACTGGTATAAATATGGTTTAAAGGTAAGGCCGAAACACTTCGAAGACGAACACCGATCTGGACTCAAAATGGTATCAAGGTCATGCTGACTGTTTCTTCGATTATCGTGGTGTGTCGTGCATTATGAGTTCCTTCCGCCGGGCCAAACTGTCAACAAGGAATATTATTTAAGTGTTGCACGTCGTTTGCGTGAAGCTATTCGCAAAAAGAGGCCAGGATTTATGGGCCGACAACTCTTGGCTTTTGCACCACGATAAATGCGCCATCTCACACTGCGCACGTTATTCGCGAGCATTTGGCCCCAAAAACAACACACGTCGTTCCGCAACTACCGTATTCGCCTGATTTGCTCCGTGTACTTCAGCTATTCTCGAAACATCGAGGACTGGAGAAAAACGTTGGCATAAGTGCATTGTATCGGGAGGGGATTACTTTGAAGGCGATGAAAATTGATTTGATTTTATAAAGATTTTTTGATTTTATAAACATTAACGACTACTTTTGCCCACAGTAGTATATATCAGTGGAAGAATAAGTTATAAAAATATATATTCAACGAAAAACTTAAAAAATCTGAGACCATCTCCAAAATGTCCTGCTAACATGTAAGAAACCAAAAAAAATGGTTGAAAAGTTAAAAATTTGCCCCATATTCCTTATATTTTAATAAATTCACTTTAATATTGAGTGGGATGACTTTTCTGCTTAAGAACAGCGGAGCAACGCGGCCTGAATCCACAAGACGTGCCCACTGTTGAGGGGTGATTTCTTCCACTCTTCTTGCAAAAATTCGCCACAAATCGTTTTTATTTGCTGGTTTTTTGGCCAACGACTTGTTTAAGAATTCCCCACAAGTTCTCTGTAGGGTTCAAGTCGGGGCCCTGCGGTGGCCATCAAAACATTGATTGCCTCTTGGTTAAGTCACGACTTGACTATCTTACTGGTGTGTTTCGGGTCGTTGTCCTGTTGAAATATCCAGGCAAGTGGCAAATTATCGGCATATTCTCCAGATAAATTGTTAATAAGGATGTCCCTGTACATTTCGCCGTTCATAATGCCTTCTATCTTCACTAGGGGACCTAAGCCCGATGTGGTGAAACAGCCCCAGACCCTAATGGAGAAGCGCCACCATGTTTAACGGTCTTCTTCGTGTATTTGGGGTCCAATTGTTTGTTGGGAGGACGTCGTACATATGGTTTACCATCACTCCCAAAGTCATTAAACTTGGATTCGTATATCTAAACAATCATGTTCCAAAAATTAGGACCTTTTTGAATATGCTCTGTGGCGAATTGAAGGCGGTTTTTTAACATTTTTAATGGACAGCAATGGTTTCTTGGACAATGCGTCCATATAACCCGAATTCATTTAGCCGTCTCCTTATGGTCTGAGCTGACACATTCACGCCATAATCTGCCACCATTTGACCTCTGATTTGCGTCCAAGGAACGGATCGGCTTTACTGATTTTGCAATCCGTCTATCGTCGTTTAAAGTGGTTTTCTGGGCTTTTCACGTGGAATATTTTCCAACTTCCATGTTTCTTATAAAATGCAATGGCATTCCTAACTTGCCTCGCGAAAAATTATTAGCTTTCTTTCGGCCAAATTTGTATTTTTATTTTTAGCCATAGCGGTCAAATTGTTTTGGGAAACGTATTTAGCATTCAATATTTTAGTTTATAAAAACAACTTTCCCGAAAAAACACAAGTTTTAGCTCAAGGTGGCTTAAGGAGGTCTTCTCATTGAGCAACTTTTTTTCGACTTTTTTTTGCATTTATTTATAGCTTGATATTCAAAATATCCCCCCAAAAGGATTTTCGGAAAACTCGAATTAGTTCAGGAGATATAGCCCTTTTAGTGACCCAATGTGACCTAAATTCCCAAGCAGCTGCAAACTTAAGGGGTCTTCTCATTGAGCAACTTTTTTTAAAACCCTCGTATTTTGACCTATAAGTTTTTTTCAGTTCTACCACAACATATTATAAAAAAAAACTGAAGTAGAAGCACAAAAATTAGCTAAAAAAATTTAAAATATAAAAAAATTATTCAAAAATTTAAACATCAAAATCTCTAAATCACAAACCCAAAAACGCGCCCCCAATATATCACTTCAACAAAACAAATTATATCAAAAAAAAAAGGTTGGACACCCAAATGAATATTTAAACTCAGCTGAACCTCGACCATAATATTAAAAATTTACTACTATATACCGAAAAAGCCCAAAATTCGAAATTTAAATGGATGGCCCGCCAATTTGTAAAAAAGACAAAAAAATTTAGGTTGAGCCCAGCAATAAATATATCTATATAAACTATTATCCCATTTTTGACTCCCGCGGAACAGCGACCCTCGATCCCGCCCTCCCTGCACCCCCTTTTTACCCCCCCAACTGTGATGTCATAATACTTGTGTAACATCCATCGATCAAACAAAAAATATATATATTGTACCCCTTGTAGTGATAAAAAAAAAAAAATTATAATTATGCTATCATCTAAAAATATTTTAAAAAGGTAAAAATTGGAGGTGTGAGAGAAACCCCCTTAAGTAAATAGACACACCAATATTTTTCTCTACTGTTGTTTCTCCCTTTCCCTTTACTCTCTTCTCTCCTGATCTCTCTGTTTGCCCCCTATTTCTCCCTGGTTGGGCACTGTTGTTGTCACTCTTTTTGTCTCTCTGTGTTTGTTGGTGTGGTGGGTGCTGGGGTAAACATCATAAATCTATATTTTCACCATCTATCCCATCTCCCCTCCCCCTCAACAATGAAAAAACAAAAAAAAATTAGTGAATAAATATTATATGGTTAGATAGTAAAATGTCTGTATTTACTCTGTATATATGCTAAAAGAATTAAAAAGAAAATTACCTGGCAATGATGACTGGGTACGATCAACGAAAAATTTAGTTACTATTCTAGCATATTGGTCCAAAACTTCACCATCGCTCGCTATAATGGTGGCTGGCCAAATGTCTACCGATGGTCAATTAGCGGCACATCACGTCCAAATCGAGTGTCCAAACCATCGGACTAAAAACAAATAGATATCCCTCACAAATGGCCCATGTGGTCAATGTGTTCGGCTGGCGGCACGCTGGTGGAACCATCTTGATGTAACCCCATGTTAGCTTGTCCATTCTACCCATTCTCCGTAACCATGCTCTGTTGATGTTCTCGGTGCGAATGTGTTATTTTTAAAAAAGTGGCAAAAAAACACAAACAGCGCCAAATTAGGTTGCCAGTGTACTCCCTCCCAAACGCTGATTGATCCCAACCAGGATACAAAAATGGTGCTGTGTTGGTAAAAAAAAAAATATCTTGTTGAAAATGTGAAAAATGACTAAACAATAAACAACGCAAGGCCCGTCTACCGGACAAACTACCCCTGGACCGGCACCCAGTATTAGGTCCCCTCCACCCGCTATCCTAATGTGATATCTTACGAAGGTTGGATGGAATAACACAAACGTCCTACGGATTACCACCGACCCAATGGTTGAGTGCGGCCCCCAGTCACGTAATGGCCAACACCATGCATAATGGTTTCACAGCACCAATATTTCCCACGCAACAGGTGTTGGATTAAAGCCCAATATAGTGAAACTGGGGCGAAATTTGGTCACAATAGCTTGAATAGCCTGATCGGTGGGTCGATTATGACTACCATAAAATGAAAGTAATTAGCGATTCAAATTTTTCAAAATTTTGATAAGAAAATTCACTGATTTGCAAGCGCTGTTCGTTTGTTAGTCTATTCATGGTGAAATGGCAAACCTTACAGAGCATTTTTGGCGTTGCCACATGTTACGAATCTTGCTTGGGGTAGTTAAAAAATGTAAACTTGTACAACTTGAACGGAATTTAATAGATTAGTACTTAATATGATTGGTTTGCACTTTCAGTAAGGTTGAATTTAAATTTGTTTTGCTAGTTTTTCCTCTTATTTCCTGGTTTTTCCCTTTTTTTCCCTGAACTATGTTAATTTATCGTTTGATTAATTGCTTGTCAACTGAAATATTCAGATTTTTTAATTGCAAACTTTTCCCCACACTAATAACCAATCACAAGTTGCCACTTCCATTAGACTAAGCAAATAGACGCCCCCAACTCACAAGATCATTAGAATTCCAAAATTGACCTGCAAACTCTCTCGGGTGTGGCTAAGTCATTAGTTGGATCAACAACAAATAGAACTTGGGACTTGGGGATAAAAATAAGATAAATAAAACAGGTTTTTGATTAACAAACTTTGATTAAAAAGAGTCCAAAGAGTCGTCTTCCCTCGAGAAAAGAGAAAGTTGTTGACCTAAACTTTTATCCCACACACACACACACACACACACAGCTCCCCCATCACAGACTTCTATGCCGGACGCAATGTTTTCATTACCGGAGCCACGGGCTTTGTGGGCGTCACCATAGTGGAAAAACTGTTGAGAGATGTACCCAATGTGGGCACCCTGTATCTGCTGATGCGCGCCAAGAAGGGCAAAAATGTGGAGGAGCGTCTGGAGGAGCTGAAAAAGAATTCGGTATTCGATCGATTCAAAGAACTGAAACTCGAGTCGCGCCTATCGAAGATAGTGCCCATTGAGGGCGATGTGGGACTGGAACATTTGGGCCTGTCAGCCAAAGATCGTCAAATATTGATTGATAATGTGAATGTGGTGTTCCATTCGGCGGCCACTTTGGATTTCTTTCAATCCCTGAAGGAGACAACCAACATCAATTTGAGGGGCACACGAAGAGTAATGGAACTGTGTCAGCAAGTGACGAAATTGGATGCCTTGGTGCATGTGTCAAGTGCGTATGTCAATGCCTATATAACTGAGGTGGAGGAGAAGCTGTATCCCTCACCCGATGATCCGGAGAAGATTATACAATTGGCGGAAACTTTGAATGATGAGGCGCTCAAGGAGTTGGAACCAAAGTGGGTGAGATAACAAAGGCGCAAGGGAATTAATTAACTTTGAATGTATCTGAGCAGATTACTCAAGGATCATCCGAATACCTATACGTTTACCAAGCACTTGGCGGAGCATGAGGTGGCCCAAGTGGCCAGTCGTTTTCCCTGCGGCATAGTCAGGCCCAGCATGAGTAAGTTAATTGAATCTTGGGTGAAATTTTGTTAAATTTGCTTCCATTTTAGTCACTGCTGCCTGGAAGGAACCCATACCGGGCTGGACCATCTCCAAGAATGGCCCACAGGGCTTCTTTATGGGCGCCTCCAAGGGTATCTTACGACGCCTGCCCCTGGATCCTACCATTATAATGGATTATATACCCATTGATGTGGTGGTCAATGGCATCATTACCACTGGCTACTATGTGAATGCCTTGAAGGTGAAGAATGCCGATCGTCCGGCGGAATTGCAAATCTTTCATCTGACCTCAAGCACATACAAACCCTTCCGCTTCGAACTGATGGCCGACAAGATCAATGGCTATTTGCATGAGTATCCACTGAACAGTGCCGTTTGGTATCCCAATTTGCGTTTGGTCAAGAGTTTGTGGCTCTTCCGTTTGAGTGCCATACTGTTTCATTTTATACCGGGTTTCTTTTTGGATTTGGTTACCAAAATATCCGGAGGCAGACCCATGTGAGTGAGAGCAACTAAAGGTTATGGCAAGTTCATTTAATATCCCTTTTTATAGACTGATAAGATTGCACAAGAATGTGTGGAACTCGCTGAATACCCTGGAACGTTTCATATTCACCGAGTGGCATTTCGATAGCAAACGTCTGTTGGCTCTGGCCAAGTCCATGGATGCGGTGGACAAACAGAAATTCGGTATTGATATTGGTGAATTGACCTGGGATGAATACTTTGGCAATACCATTTTGGGTGTACGTCAGTATTTGAGCAAGGAGTCGCCCAAGAGTCTGGAGAAGGCCAGAGGCAAGGATAAAATGTAAGTTCCAAGTAAACGGTTTATATTTTGCATGTATATTTAACCCAACTTGATGCATTTCTTACAGTTTACTGTGCCTGCATGTGGCCTTGCAGCTAATCTTTTGGTACGGCATCTTCAAGCTGATCATTTGCGTCTCTGGCATTTCCAGTGCCAAGGCAGCCCTCCTATTGCCCGTTTTCTATTACCTGTTTGGTATGATCTAAGCTCCTGGAGGGAGTGAGAGAGTGGGAGGGGAAGAAGAGCAGCAAATGTATATTTTATTCTTTAGTTCAAGCATTTTTCTTAGTGTTATTTATATGCTAAAATTTGAACAAGGTTTGGTTTTGCAATACAAATAAATTCAACATATTTGAATTCAAATTCTTAGCGGTTTTCATTAACAGTGCACTGTTAGCCATAATGTACTAACGCCTTTGGACACAACTAAAGATGGTCGTAAGATAACAGTAGCAGTCACGAACTGAGAAATTTTTACAAATTATTTTTTAGATTTTCCATTTTTAATTAATTTTACTTCATTTTTTGTAATAAAGGATGATTTTTCAGCGTTTGTTGTTTAAAATTTAAGATAAACATCATAAAATTTGCATAGATAATGAAATTTATGTTTGGAGCGTTACATCAATGCCTGCCGTTTACTTTTTAAAGATTATTTCATTTGAATGTAGACCGCGGCTACGTTTGAGGTGGTCCATCCGTAAGCTCCAATTTTGGCATACTTTTTCCAGCCAATCGGTCGGTATGGCAGCAATGGCAGCTTTAATATTGTTTTCCAGGACTGTAGTTGTGGCTGGCTTGTCCCCGTACAATTGTGACTTTATGTAGCCCAAAAAAAAATAGTCTAGTGGGGTTAAGTCGCAAGATCTTGGCGGCCAATCGACTGGTCCAAAACTTGAGATAATTTGATCACCAAATTTGCCTCTTAATTGTTTCATGGTTTGGCTTGCCGTGTGGTAAGTGGCACCGTCTTGTTGAAACCACATGTCAACCAAGTTCAATTTTTTTATTCGGGGCAACAAAAAGTCGTTAATCATCGCACTGTACATTGCTTCATTGGCTGTTACGTTGCGCTTTTCACAATCCGCACCAAACGGTGCATTTTTCCGGTTGCATTGGCAGCTCTTCAAAAGTTTCTGACAAAATTCGGCAGTTCTGTTTGTTCACGAATCCACTGAGCCAAAAATGAGCTTCGCCGCTGAAGATAATTTTTTGATAAAATAGCGGATTTTCGCATCAAACAGGCATCCATTGTTCAAATGTTGTTGCTGTAATCCACGCACAAAAATAATGGATTTTTTTTAATATTTCTAGTTTTACGCGCCAAAAGCAGTGTTTAAAAAACTGCAATAAGTTTCATTTCTCTGCTTCTGACTTGCTGCTGCTTCTGAGAAAAATCACAAACTCACACAAACTGATTTCTGACTAAATAGTCCAGTCAAGTTAGAAATTTTCGATGCATAAAATATAGACCAGCCAGATTTTTGATATGATTGGTGGCACTAACATTACGCAAACAGCACCGTCTTTAACATAAGCGCGCTAACAGCGCATATCGTGTTTTTCTTCGTGTCACGAATTTGTTGCGAAATGTTAACACGTCGGTGTTGGTGTGACCGAATAACAGAAAAGAAATAAATAAAAAATACCAGTGTGACCTGAATTAAATAAAGTTAAGTTACTAAAACGCCGGTTGAGTATGACCGTTGGGTAAAAGCAGAAAAATCCTCAAATAGACTGCCAGAGTAACCATATCGCCGGAGCAGACTTGGTTATAACAAATTTAAAGGTTTTTATTCTTAAACATCTTATTATACATCTTCTAGATAATAAATATAATATTTAATTTAGTAAAGAGCTTCTCCCATCTCTAGTCACAGACACAACTTACCACCTGCGGTCACACTGGAGAGTTTAGTTCGTAGCGAGTGCGTCGTTTTCCAACACTGTGAGTAGTGTTTGTTTAGTTCGTATTCGAAGCGAGAGAGACTCAGAGTCACACGCAAACAAAGTTACCTATAAGTCAACGAAACCTAAAAAGAAGGAAAAAGGAACCACAAATAGTGCGCGTGTGTGTGAGTTAAATTTCTTACAAAAAAAATTGAAATCAAAAAGTGATCCCAGAGCCAGCAGCAGCAGCAGCAGTGAAAGCCATAGTGCAAAAAAAAAAGTGAAAACACAAAGCTGATGCAAGAGAGCAGCCACCACACGTATAAAATAAACAAAAGGCAACAGAAGACAAGGCATTTAGGCAACTTTCAATTAATTGGTAAGTAAAGATCCTAAATCTCAATTTTAAACGTGCCCACCCACACCCACTCTCACACATTTGCAAATTGCAATCAAAAACAACACACACGCTCACACACACACAAACAGTGTAGTCAAAATTAGAAATACAAATAACATTCACACCTGCAACAAGTTGTAGCTCACTTGTAGGTGGGGCGGGGGGTGAGACCTCAGTTTTTTCATATTTCAAACTTAAAATTTTTATCTACTATTGCGTAGTGCCAATGTCACCTGTTTTTATGCACCTCCCCTCTCTCTCGCTCTCACAGTGTCTGTAGCTGGTTTTTATCTTGTTGCTGGTTTTTATTTTGCCGTTAATACACAGCCGAGTCGACGATCTACGTGTCTCTTTCGCACGCTCATTGGCTTATTCGTGTGTGTGCAAGTATACAAGTGTGAGTGCACCTAACAGTATGAATTTCCGCCTGATAACACAAAACTCACTCCGGTAGGTGGCCTTAATTCTGTTGGAAAATATGTAAATATATGCACGATCATTGTATGGGTAAATTGCCTAATCTCAAAAAGCAAATATTGATTTCCAAAGTCATGTGTGTGTGTATGTGTGCGTTTAGGCTTTTAACATTATTATCAATAACAATCGGCTGCCATTTATAATTCTTTCGGTGGAAAAAAGTTAACAAAACTTTTGCACTTGTGCAAGCTAAATGGTATCAGTGTAGTTATGGTTGTTGTTGTTTTTCATTTTACGTCGTGGCTTTGTCTGTGTGTTTGTACTGCCTTGTTTTTGTTATTGCGGGAATTTCCCGGCATCTGTAGTATATACATATGTATACAAGTACGTACTTACATATCCAAAGTTGATAGTGCAAAAATGTATAAAAATATATATATAGTTCCCATTATGACAACTACAATTGATGAATTCAAATGCACTTCTCAGGGGTGGCATAAAATGTTTTCAACTTGCATTTGGCTGTCAATATTGAAGCCCAAGGATAAAGGTCACCTCCCACAGGGCACCATGTCCAGAAAGTCCGAAATTGTGGAATAAAGCAAGGCTGCAAAACGACTTAGAACCGAACCGGTTCGAACCCGGAATTCCGACGAACTTCTTTAAAAATATTTTGGGATGAAAATTTGACCAAAAATGATTTAATTTGGATCTTTCTTATGTTAAAAAGTTTAAATTCTTCGATTGCAGTAGTTCACTATCGCAAAATAAGTTTTATACAATTATTTTCTTAGTGAAAATTGCACTTAAAGTCTAGCTTTTTCCAAAAACTAATAAATCTGAAGCAAAGTTTCTAATATAACCCTTAATAGCTTCGAAATCCACCATCGTATTAAAAAGTGGTGGAGGAATACGGAATTCAACCACCCTTTAAGAAAATGAGTCTATCTTTAAATCAATAAAGCAAAACTGAAAGCTTAATATTTTTTCTAGAGTTACTTTTCTTCCTGAACCAACTATCGATGGCGTCTCGATAGTGTCAAAACATCGATAGTGACGATAGTGCCATCGATAGTTTTCCACCTCTAGTGCGCTGTGTGGCACGAAGCACCGTCTTGTTGAAACCAAATATCGTCCAAGTCTTCGGCTTCAATTTCCTCGAAGAACCAATCACTTAACATTGCGCGGTAGCGCTCACCACTCACGGTCACGGTGGCTCCTTCTTCATTTTCAAAGAAAAATGGACCAATGATGCCTCGAGACCAAAATCCGCACCAAACAGTGACAGGTGTTGGGTGCATTGGCTTCTCGACGACGATATGCGGATTTTCTGTGCCCCAGATGCGAACTTTTTGTTTATTAACATAACCACCGAGGTTGAAATGTGCTTCATCCGAAAAGATGAGATTTCGGTAAAATTCACCATCTTCGGCCAAACGATCTTCCGCCCAATTTGCGAACTGTACTCATTTTTGTTGTAATAAAATAACAAAAAAAACAGCAACGGTGGCGATTGCTCTCTATCGATAGCTTTGATAGTAATCGGAATGCAAGAACAAAACAAAAAACTTTATGAAGCACACAACGGTGTGTAAATGCGAGCGCAGTTTTGAAGATGGTTCAAAACAAAATCGAAGAGAGCTTCATGAAGCAAACTGCACCGTGTAAACACGGACTAGCATGTGACACGGAAACAGCTGAGCTGACATAAACAGTGTTGTCAAAAAAGAAGCTGCTAAAAAATCACCCTCTATGAGTTACAGCCATGAATTTAACACAGGCGTGGCCCTAGCCTATTTTAGGCATGATTTCAGTACTGAATGCATGGGTAAGTTTCATGGCAAGTACTAAATCATGCCTGAAATCAGGCATAAATTCAGTTATTCCTACTGATTAGGTCTGACTTCAGGCCAGAAAAATTCAGTAGTGAAACGTAGAACTGCAGGGCGCCTACTGTTGTCATTTATTAAATCTTCTTAATTTAAATTTATATGAGAAGTGTGCAACTTTCATTTCCTTACGTTTGCCTTACCTTTTGATTTACACCATCCGTCTATTTACCCATCTTCATGATATTCAAAACTCAAATATAATTTTGGCAAACTTCGTGACTTTTTGGATAGATCAGTAGTTGTCACCGCTGTTCCGCCCTTTTAGCAACAGCCTTTCCTCGAGCTTCTGCTTCCTGTAAAAACCTTTCGCAAAAAGTTTGACGGTAGCCGTTTTACCTAGTAACGGAGACAAGCAAACCGGGGGGTTAGTAAAATCCACACGGGCGACGCACAGTGGCCGGATTCGCGATTTTGGCGTTGCAAAAATCGTAACTTTTGAACGGAAAGGGAATTTCTGTAGCTTTAAAATGAACGTAGGCGTCATCTTTGTAGGTCAACGGGGTGACTCAGGACCGGTTGCCAAAGTTGATAGTTTAATACACTGAAAAGGTTGCATGAAATCGTTGTTAAACTATTTAAAATTAACAAAATTTTATATAAAGCTAATTTTTTATTAACTTTAAAAACTAGTTCCAACTTGGGAATGCTTAATTATACCCTGTTCCCATTAAAAGAAGGAAAAGGGATCATAAAGTTGGGCAAAAGTATGTAACAGGGTGAAGGAAACATTTCCGACTCTATAAAGTATATATATTCTTGATCAGCATCAACACCCGAGTCGATTTACCCATGTCCGTCCGTCTGTCTGTCTGTATGAACGCGTCGATCTCAGAGACTATAAAAATTAGAGCCACCGCGCATATAGGTAGGTGTATACCATACCCCCCTTTGCCCGCAATTTTTGTAACTTTATATATCTGAATATTTTGAAAAGAACAGTAAGATCGGTCATAAAACACCGAAGTTATATACGAATCAATTTTGCTTGTTGAAAAGAGGGTGTTTAGCATGGTCAATAGACTTAATATATCTGGTGAATATTCGTGTTTCTTGATGTGTCTGAGAGATGAGATACGGGGATCAGGGGGCCGACAACATGTTGAAAAAGTCCATGTTTTCTTGATGTCGGGATATTCTATACGTGTTCGTATTTTAATACCTTTTGTAGTCTTTGTTTTTAGATTTTTGAGCTTCCTCTTATATCTCTCTCATCGATAAAAGTTGTTGTTGTTGTAACGGCTGGGTCGACTTGTATGTACGTAGTATGAAAAGAAAAGAAGAAAGAGAGTTAAAAAATAAAGAGGATGTTGAGGTTAGGAACCCAAGTCCAGTTCGAGGAAGGTAGCTGCCTCGATAGGATGGGTCCATAGTGTGATGGGTGTGAGAGTGGTGGGGTTCATGGGGCAGTTGAACAGGTGAAGAGTGTCGTGTGGCCCTTGGCCACATTTTGGACAGGTAACTGTTTAGTTGCCTACTCTTCCCTGATCGGAGTTGTGCTAGGGTGGATCTTGTGGTTCGTGGGAGGGATGTCTCGCTTTTATCAATGGGCGGTGGTCTGCCTCCGAGTATGACATTCTCGTGCAGAGCCTTGATGGTGTTCTGAACCATGTTGGTGTGGGCGATATTCCTGGCTTCAATGCAGTCTCTTTGTGTCATCACGTTTGTAGCGATAAGATCCTCGATAGCGGTAAAGGCTGTTCTAAGGTCGAAGCGAACAGGCCTGTCTCTCCTGCACATAGGTACCTTTGTGCTCTCGTGGTTCGGATGGGATGGATTTTGGCAGTTGATGAGGAATTGTTGGGTAAGTAAGTCATTGGGTCGGGATCCGACATCATGTGGCAGCCGGTGGCCACTCGGAGGGCTGCATTTTGCACCGTTTGCAGGTTCCTCCATTGCGTGTCGCTTATAGAGGGCGACCATATCGGAGCCGCGCAGCTGATGAGTGATCTGCCAATCGACTTGTATGAGGTCACAATGGTTTCCTTATCCTTTCCCCAGCAACTACCTGCTATTGCTTTGAGGACTTTGTTCCTGCTCCTAGCGTTTCTGGTCACTCCTTCTGCGTGTTTGGCGAAGACATAAAGTGAGTCAAACGTGACCCCCAGGATTTTAGGGTTGTTGAGGGTGGGAATACTCTGGCCATTAATATGGATATCGAGTATTTGTTTGACCTCCTTGGTCCACGTGGTCAGAAGTGTGGCGGAAGATTTATTTGCTGATAGGGTTAGGTTCCTGGCCGAGAAGAAGTTCTCCAAGATGGGCAAATAGCTGTTCATCCTCTCTTCCAGGATCCTGATGTCCTTTCCTGATGTTATTATTGTACAGTCGTCGGCGTACGAGACTAGTTTAACCTCTACAGGCGGTGTTGGCAGGTTTGCAACGTAGAGGTTGAACATTAGAGGTGATAGGACACCCCCTTGAGGTACTCCTTGTTTCAGTTTCCTGCTGCTTGACGTGGCTCCTCGAAATTCAACATGCGACTGCCTGCCTGAAAGGTAGTTCAGCATCCATCTTTTGATGTGGTTTTGGGAGCGTGCTCTGATGAAGATCTTGGAGAAGGATAGATTCGATAAAAGTTGTAGTTGTATTAGCTGCGCACCATGATCCAATATTTTATGGACAGTTGGAGTAAGTTTTTCCGCTGGATACTTTGCACGTAAAAGATCTCTTGTTTCCTAGGCATATTTTCCATATCTGCATGCATCAACATTTTCGCCTCAGCTTAAGACATTGAGAATGATCTTAAACCGTTTGATGACATCCAGATGAATTCCTGTTATCAGAGCAGTTTCCTCATCCCTATCAATAGAATTGAGACGTCAAAAATGTCAACTCAAATTATAGCCCAATGGCGTCATTTAATAAACTCAAAAGTTAACCTGCTGAATAATGTGGAACAATAAAATAAAATCATAAGATAAGTGCAACCGCAGATCGGAGGAATATATTTTGTATTATGACTAATTAAAGTGGGTAAGAAGTTAGTGTGCGTCATTAATAATTTACATAAAAAGTATATTTCACCAAAATTTATACCGTTATTTGTGGCTCTCAACTAAATTAAAATAAAGTATAAATAAAAAATTTATAACCAAAGTGATTGTTAGCCGTCTCAAGGTAGAGGATTGATTTTAAGTCAATAATCATAAGAAATCATTAACAAAGATTTGAACATACATGTATGTATCATATGGATTATGGATACTCAGACAGACTGTTTCGTCCTCATTATTCCGCTGCCCAGTGTGGCTTATATAGACAATTGTTAATGGCTTTTGGTGTGAAAGCGGTTAAAATCTCACTGACGAGTCCTGCAGGGATGCGGACGAAACAGTTTTTCTGAGTATTCTTAATCTGCTGTGCCCAAATGTTCAAATCTTTGTTAATGATTTCTGATTCTTATGTTATTATATTATAATCAATCCTCGACCTTGAGACGGCTAAGAACCACATACAAAATTTAAAAACAGTAAAAAACAAACCAAGAAGACTAAATTAAAATCAGATATCGAAGCCAAGTTTGGTTTTCTGTGGCCCTAAAGATAAAGATGAAACTTGAGATGTTTGGTTTGTTCATCGTCTCAAAACTTGGTATGTTCTCGAATCAAAATCATACAGAATCAGATCCATCAGTGAACGAAAAGACGCCAAAAATAAAATTTTACGTCTTATAAAATGTTTCAAATACATTTTGCTTTGCAAATTGGTTTTTATAGTCCATTTCAAATGATTTCATTGGCTCTTAAATTTCGAAAGAAAAAAAAAAGTTCCCCCGTCAAACATATCTTATCAGTTTCAGTTGGCCATAAAATGCCATTTGTTTGCCTGATAAGCCCAACCCAAAACCGAAAATAGTTGAGAGCCAAAAGCAAATCTTCACGGGCGACGACGTGCTTTTGTTGTCAATTTGAAAGTCCAACGTGCTGAAACGGAAATGCTTCCTTTTTTTTAACCTTTCCCAGTTTTTCTTGGACAGGCATCTAAAAATAACTCCGCTTTGATTATTTGCACATTTTCAAAAACATAATTATCATAATGATGTACATAAATAAATAAATAACCAGCGACTGGGGAGAAGAGTTCCACGTTTTCCTCTTCCATTTCCAATTCTTAAATTCTCTCAAATGACGTCAGTCCGCCGGGCCTGACGTCTGCAGAAAATTCCGCAAAACGCCTCTTCAAATTATTGGCGAGCGGCAACAACAAAAATTCGAAACTTATTTTCGTTCCATTTTGTGTGTGTGTTGTTTCCATTTCATTTCATGTCTTTGCATTTGATTTATAATTTTCACATTTCACATAATTTTCGTTTAATTTTCACAAACACAGAGTGAAAGTTGTTTTCCATGTTGTTTTTGTTTAGTTGGGGTTTCTATCTACGTATTGTCTTCTATTTGGGAATCCATCCGTATGTTTTGTGTTTCAAAATTGCGATTTGAATATTTTTTTTTGTTAATTTTGTTTTATTTTTTGACATGGCAGACAGCAAGATTTCCGGTCAAAGCATTGATACCTTTTCCCCGCCTCAAAGAAAACAATAACATTGAAATGAAAATGAAAAACCTTGCCAAGTTGGTAATCTTTTTAAGCTGAGCTGCTTAATTGATAATGTTTCGAGGACTTTGACAAAAGAAAATTGACTGCAAACGTTTGCTACATTTTCAATAGCAGTTGATATGAATGAATGAATCCCACTGTACTTACTGCCTTTGACCTATGGAGGTTGGGAAGCCACCTACTAGGGATGCCGAAATAATATCGAAATATCGATATTACTGCTTTATAATGAAATGTGCTGAATTTTAAAAGAACACACATCTTTATGTTCAAAGAATTGACCTACAATTGATGATATGCTGATTTTGCGTGCTTCATTTAAATATGACGACTTTAAGGTGCTTTATATTACAAAAGCTCTCAAAAATTTCATTCAAAATTTTACCTCAACGAAGTTTTTTTCAATATAAAGTCATGAACAAGATTGAACTTCTTTTGTTACACAGTGTGATACCTGGGAGTGTCCTTCTGGTGGAATGTCGCTCGGGACAGAGACGAGTGGCGGGCATTAGTGGCAGCGGCCGAGACCGTAAAACGGTTGTGATGGCCAAAGAAGAAGAAGAAGATACCTATAAATGGGACCAATAAATTTTGAAACGAGAGGCCTCAGGTAGCAATACCTCATACCCAGTTCTTACCCAGTTTTTCTTGATCACCCCAAGATCGCGTTTAATGCGCAAATTTATACTAGCAACATCCATAAATAGCATCTGTTGATGGTTGAAAATAGATTTAAACTAATAATTTGAAAAATTCAACATAGATAGAAGGGTTGAGTGCAATTGTTATACCAAGTTCCCGCCTCGAGTGGTTAGTACTCCGCCCATAGAGATCAAACTTAGAAAATTGATTGTATGGAACAACATATGGTAGAATTTTCTAAGATTTTAAAAGATTGTAACATGCAACGAAAAACAGCGATACATGTAAACAAAATTAAACACACCCATGATCAAATCCTTATAGGCCAGAAACTAGAGATGCAAATAGACCGAACTGCTTTTTCAGTTGAACCAATAAAGCCTTACTTCGCGAACTATGGGAATTTTTGTACAAGCAACTGCCTTTGAACAACATTGAACATTTGGATATCAGCAGGCTTCACCCAAATTATGCAATTAACCCGTTTGGGTTTTTGGGTCCATCAAACCGGACCTTCGAACATTAAGTTCTTCAAAATCAGCCAGTTTTTTCAGAACTTATAAAACTATCAAAATTTATTGACCAGACAAAAAATAATTGTATAAACCGCATTATCATTTCAAACCTCATATCAAAGCTCGGCATTTTACGATTTTGAATAGAATAAAAGCATAAATGAAGTTGTGCCAAAACGTATTTAAGCGTAGGCTAGATTCTATTTTAAAGTCCAGGCAGCCAAAAAGTAAAAAAAAAAACCAATTCAGGACTGCAATTTGGCACTTATATTTGACCGGACAAATGTAAATTTAGAATAAAATTATGACTCGATTGAACCACACCTTTACCTAGCTGCCATAAAAACCGCCAACCTTCCAAAAGAATTTCATTTTAAAAAGGGTTTGGAATATAATTATTTGAATTAATTCCAATATAATGGATAAATATTTTCTTTATATTAATTGTAACCAATATTCATCATAGACATCAAATTCATGATATTCTTCTTCTGGAAAGTTTGTGGATTCCCCAATTTTCCAAAAGATTCTTAAATAATTAGCTGTCGACTGTAATGGTATCAGTGAAACGATTCTTCATTAATTAGCTGTCGACTGTAATGGTATCAGTGAAGTGACTTGTAAAGGCATTGACCCGTCGAGCCATCAAATCGCACAAAGTTTCACCAAGTTTTAAAAATTTCTTAAGTCTGGTTCTTGGAGAATAATGGTCAGGCAGGCGGCATGGTTTAACAAATTTTGAAGTGATACCTCAGCAACGGATAGTTTTAACATAGTCCCTAATGGTCTGTAGTATTTTCTCATAGCTAGCGTATACATCGCCATTTTTCTGAATGTACATTGCTCGAAATACACTTTTAATGTCTTTTAGTAAAACAATTGTCCGGTGGAAGGCTAAGGCTACTCTTAGTTAAAGGAATCGTTTTTAAGTCCTAGAGTGTTCGTTATCTCGTCTGCCTTTTGGCGAACTGATTTTTAATAAATCGTACATTTTCCTCCGCTCGATTTTAATCAAACGTACCACGTTTTTTTTTTTTATATCTTATGATAATTCTTTTTAAATCAACTATTTACGTCAAATGTTTCATCCTTCTTGTAATTTGGAAACATCATTGATTTTATTCTATTTTCAAGGTACGTTTTTCCAATTCCGCACTCTGTTTGCTTTCCTCTTCAAACTCTCAAGCCCTACGGAAACCGCTGTTTTGGGATCCCTAGATTAATTTTCCACTTACAACTGCAGTTGATTGGACTGGATTCACTAGTTCTACTCAACAAAACATAAACGCTTTTAGGTTAGGTCGTACTAAAAAGACACCAGAACAATAGCACTAAAAACAACTGCAAAACTACTGTATTCTTTACAGTCTGTTTCCAAATACCTTAATCTTTGTTTTCCATGGTTGGCACAAGCTGTACTTTAAAAATTATGAAAATGCCACAGCTTTAAACACAACCAATTATTTCTAGCAAACACACCACGTGCAGGCTTTAGGTAGACAAATAACTTTGCAGCCCTGAATCAGCCACAGAGATGGCCCAAAAAAATATTTTGGTGTATTGTAATCCAGGCTGATGTATTTAGAATTAAGAAAAAAAAATCAAACACGTGAAAAAAATATTTTATTTTTTGGGCTTTATGGCAAAAAGGGCTTTTCCGACCAATGCGCAATGATAGAGAAGTTATTAAAATTATACCTTAAATAATGAGGTCTTTGGTTAATGTTTTTAAAAGCTTCATTAGCTGGACGCTTCCTTCTCTTTTTAATATAGGTCCTAATTTTTTGCCAAAAATTTTTCCATTAAAATTTTGAAATCGTAAACTAAGCTTCAAACTAAACCCGTAGGTTTTAAACCCTAGACTTTCCAACAGGTCGCCTCCAGACCGAACCTTCTGCAGAATTTCAGAGGTTTGCCGCCTTAATATTTTGTTGTGCTTTGGAGCTTTGATCCCTAAATTTTTAAAATAGTTTTTAAAACGTGTCAAATGACTTCTAAATTACCACAATGAATCAATTAATCTAAAGAAATTGAAATTTTTTAAAAAATCTACATATATTATCGATAATTTTACTCTTGAATATTTATATCGAAATGATACTTTTTCAATATCGTCCAAAATATTAAAAAGCGCAATACTGACAACCCAAACCTAACGATTTGTGCGAAATAGTTATCGTTGCAGGAAAAGCAAGGAATTAGAGTTATCCAACTCCTGGTAAAACCCCTAAGAGCAACAGGGAAAAGGCAAAAATGGTCATTTTGAATTGATCGGCTATATTGGAGCATCATATTGCTTATTAAAAAGGCGCAACTGTCTATTGAATGATCATTGGTGCTATTAACCCCTGAAAATCTGAAAAAGGTTTGGTCTGGCTCGAACTTGATTTATAGCTTTTCCCATATTAGCTGGCCCATTTGGGGTTAAGAGTCCCAAAATACCCTGAACCGAACCGGTTCTATTAACCTTCGATTAACCTTCAAAAACAAGCAGTGTCATTAAATAGTGCGAAAGAATATATCCGAATGGTTTTAAAGAATAATTAAGATTATAATCATTGAAAAAGATTTATATTTAGTGTGCACGATTCTAGAAAAAATAACGTTTTCTTTTCCATTCTAATGTTAAATTTAAAATGTATTATTTTCCATTCGCTTATCATTTGATGGAAACTCTGGAAATCGCATACTTTGATCTAAATCGTTCTTTAGTAGTCCAGCAGTTCTATAAACTGTCAGAACTAGAATTTAAGGAGACCATAAGAATTTCTTTAATCATGGAACTCTTTCCTATCCCTTTAAGGGATAACTATCCAAAAATTAATTAACATTCGGAAACGTTTAGACGTTTATGTCTTTTATCGCTCATATACAAAGTCTTCTGGTGCTCACATCATTGGAAGAACCCATCAAACGAAATGGCGGAAAATCCAATTCTTGTAAATTTACACAAAAAAATGCTCGCTAAAGCACCAAGGAAATTATTTTAATGAATGGAAATTTTGTTGTGCTAATTACAAGAGCCAATCCCCGTACCGACCCGCCCACCTTTGGCTAAGCACATGCCTCTGGTACGTACATACATGCTGCCATAATTTTAATGACTTTGTAAACTTTTTGTGTTTTTGTTTTTATTGTTGGCACACAATGCGAAATTTTTGGTAGGTTGTTTAACAAGTTTGATGTTTGTTTAAAATGTCCTCGAAATAAGTGAGGAAAAAATGAAATGATCAGTTACCTGTGAAGCGTAGATATATGTAGCTATATACTCTTAATTTCTTATACATTTGACGTCGATTTCCTTTTGCTTCTCTCTCTCGAAATGCATATGTATATCTGGCTAATTGTGAAGGTCGTTTACGTCTGCAGTCCGCTTGTTGTTTGTCTGCCACCCGCTATAAGACAGACGAAACGTAGCTGCCGCTGGCAAACACAAGCGAGGCAACGGGGCACAATTTCATTACCAACACCCCACCCCCACCCAGCTCCCGCAACACCATCACAGTGATCCGAAAAAAATGTTTATATTTATACGCTAAATATTTTCAAATATCAGATCGCAATTTACGTGTTACGGTTCAGCCCATTTATAAGAGGAATTTTATGGAACAACAAAACTAAGAAAATTTCAGATGTTGTTATCAAACAAACCAAAAAAAAAACGAACTGGAAAAGATATCTATAAATATTATTTATGTCTTTGGCCGTTTTAATGGCGCCATGTTAAATTTAATGGTAGACTTTTTTATTGTCGCTTTTCGGTTTTTATTAATTTTGTCATTTATATTTAATCCCCGCGTTGATTTGCCTATTTTTTATTAATTTCATTTCTCTTCGACTCTTTCACCTTAGTCCATAGTTTAGTTTTCGTTTCAAATATTTCATTCAATTTTCAACACCCACACAAAAGTTTATTTTTAATACAAAAGAGGAGAGTGAGATGAGGAGGGGGAGGGCGACAGGGACAGGGAGAGCGACGTATAGCTCATACAATTGCCAAATAATTTCTTTTATATTTTTCGTTATTTTTCTGTTATGGTGTGAGTGTGGCAAAAATATTGAATGATTTAATTGATTCGTTGCGGGTTGCGGTTTCTCTTTGTTTTTGTATTTTTGATTCGTCTTCTTTGAGGACCACAGTGCGTATGCTTAATTGAAGCACATAATTTAATTTATATTTTTATATTTTGCTTACAGTTAAACGCAATATGACATTTTAGTTCTGAATCTTCTGAATCTCTCTCTCACGCTCGCTCGCTCCCTCTCTCTGTCTTATTGCTCGTATATTTATGTACGAGAGTTGATTAACATGTTCCCCTACTAGGCCTTAAGAAACCCCGTGAAAATCTTAAAGAATCATTCCAAAATGAGGTTTTCAAAAGCAATTTCAATCTGTATCCAGTTGTAAACTAACAAGAAGTAAAATTTTCATACAAAAATAAAATTTTGCTTCAAAATTTGTATGAAAATTTTACTTTACTTCTCGTTAATACACATCTAAATACAGAACTTTAATAACAAAAGCATACTTAATGCAATTTTTTATTACAAGAAACCAAATCACAAGCCTGAAAGTTTTATAATAAACCAGCGGAAATTCTGCAGTTGCTATGAAAACTTTATAATAATCTAAACCAAGGGTGGCCCTCTGCCTATGCGCTAGCCACGCATTCGTTGTTATTTTACGCATAGACATTGCCGCGCGCATAGAGAGACTCACACAAACAGCACAATTGCAACAACCACTTCGTATGTTTTCTCTCTTCCTTTTCTCTCCTAAGCCTCTGACAAAATTAAACGCAACATCAAACACGTATGCGTTGTCGTTGTTGGCGACGAATGATTTCGCGTAAATCGGGTTTTCTCTTGTGGTTGTGTTGTTGCTCCAGAAATATGTTCATCATTTGTATTGGTGTGTACGTGGCCGTAAGCTGACTCTGGGCGCATCTGATCTAAACTCTTTATAAAACTCATAAAATTTCCCGATTCTTCACCTCCAATTCGCCCGTTTACATTTGCCATTTATCAAATTTTTACGATAATCCATTTTATTTTAATATTTGGCAAATTCGGCAATTTTTTGACCTTTCAATTGATATATAATTAACTTTATTTACATTGATTTGTCGCTCATGAGTTTCTACTAATCGTTTGACCGCTTTTATGGCAATGCTGTAATCATCGGATGGCATCTGTTTCAAGGAACTCGTAAACAGTACAATTCGCCAAACGACGTCGTTTGAAAAGATGTGTTTCAAGAAATGGTTCAAATTAAGATATTCAGGCGGAATTTCTTGAAATTTAACTACATTGCAATGCTGACAAACAACAGACATCTGTACGAATTTACCTGTTGAGTGCGCACTGTATAGATTGTTTAGCTCTTAGTGAAAGGCTGCCCTTTCCACGTTTTCCAAACAATTTTGTTGTTGCCGACTTTGTCGTTCAATAGGCGCAAGTTGTAATCTTGCTTCATTTCGTTGCCATTTTCTTCTGACTATTTTCAATCATTCCGATTCGAGCCGATTCCATTTCAATAGCACTTTCCTTTTCTGTTCGACGTGCTGCAACATTTCAGTTTCGCGTTGCATTCTGAGAACGCGAACTTATATTACCATCACCTCTTCTTGCCAAGTTAACACATATAAAACTGTAGATAATCATCACTTTAAATCAGGTATTAATACCGAATCGATTTTCTGTCATCAGTCAGGGTTTATACCTCGCCCGATAGCTATATTTCATAGCGGTTAAACATTAATAATTTGTTTCCCTCCTTGTAAAAATGGATTTTGACCACTATAAATGATTTTCCTTTAAAAAAAGGAATCAAAACCTTCTTTAAACACTCGCTTATGTACACTTCCCTTGTTGAAGGCATTGCCACTTGGCTAGAACCACGGCTTCGATATGCCCCTCTCAGAGATCGCAATGTAAAGCATAACTTTGGGCTCAAACTTTTGCTTGAACATATATTTCACATCAGCAGTTGTTGACGATACACTATTTCCCGGTACATGGCTGCGACTCAGACCAAAGTAACTTTCATCGTCTAAATCAAAGAGTTTGCCACGATATTGGTTGCACATCCACCGACATTGAGATTTGATAGTTTGTATTTGGTCAGGTGTGTAATTTGGTGCTCTTTGCTTACGTCTGGCAACAAATTTTTCTTTTTCAGCACTTTACTGATGTGTTGTTGGCTGCAATTAAATTTTCTGGCTGCATCTCGTTGACTTATGTTGACTTTGTTGTTAAAAAGTTGGGTTAGCTTTCTGACAGCTAGGCCCGGTCATAACGTTTGCTTTCCGACCACTTCCAACTTACCTTTTTATTATTTTTCGCTGCAAAATACTATAAATAGTGCGTTTGGACTTGCCCTCTTGGGTAAAATGGTTTACTGTAAACACTTTACCTTTGTCAGCGTGCATTTTGTAGAATTTTACAACGCGATCACGAAGACGTTCTTGCTCCGACGGCATGATGGAGACTACTTGTCAAAATTTTTGTCAGGGGGGCATAAAATCGTGTTGACAGGAGAACAAAGAGAAAGAAATGTCATCCCGAAAGCTTTTATGTAAAGCTCAGCTAATGGCGCGCTCTATCAAAGTTTGTGCAGAGCGCTACCTACTCAACCGGTCTCCTTCACTGCTGTTGGCGCCAGCTTTCGGAGTAATTAGCCATGCAAAAGCTTCTCAAACTGCAGTTCGGATTCGGCGTTAAACTGTAGGACCCTTTTTCTTGTGCGAAAATTAGAAGCACTTAAGCCAAGGAATTAAGAGGAGCGCTCGGCCTTGGCCCTTTGGGCTGTGTCAAGCTAATTACTCTTTATTATTAACCAGCCACGATCCATTTTCATATATATAGAGCATTTTTTCACGAAAATGCATTATAGTTTGAGTTTCATCAAGACCCGAAAAATATTTCCATCTTACATTTCGTTCTATAGAAATAAAACTACGATAAACTATAACGTGTCACCTTAGGCATCGTGTGGCTGTGACATTGATGAATCTTTTTCTCTACTTGTGTCAACACAAACTATTGAGTATACTGAGTATAGTGGTGCCAAAATATCGGTTCAAAATTTTAAAAAACATCTGTTTCAGTTCTAATTCTGAGGGTTAATCCGTTCTTTTCGGTATATGATTCCGGTTCCAGTTTAATTCCCTGGTTAAAAACAAGCTAAGCTACGCAGATTAAAAATCCATCAAAAGTAAATCAATAATCTTTACAGCTGAGTTAATAATTTAATTACCTAAAAAATACTCGCCATAAATCATAATTGTGTTAAAAAATTATTTCTCAATTGTATTTCATTGAGTGGACACCCAACCTTGCCAGTAACAACTACAGTATGTGGCAATTTCTTATTCTAACGTGCCTATTATCAACATGTTTTGGCGACACGCGTCTTACGAACTTTAAATGTGAAAGCGTGGACAAATCTTTCGCAGAATTTTCCATATGTCGCCTTAAAGTGTTGGGTCGTGGTGTGATTGGTGCCAATCTTTATATGAAAATCTTAAAGTTACCTATTAAAAAAGTCATAATCAACTTTAGCGTTTGGAAAAAGCTCAGTGGTTACCATCCATTTTTGTTCAATGTAACTGTGGACTTTTGCCACCATATGAAACACCCGAATAAACAGGCTGTCTTCTATTACTTTCACAAGGCCATAGTGCCATATGTAAATGCAAATCACACCTGCCCCATTAATGTAAGTTCATATTTTCCTTTTTTTCTTTGCAAATTTACTCCAAACTAAATCTATTAAATTTTACTAATTTAGCATGATGTGATACTGAAGGACTGTGTTGTGGATAACCAAATGTTTTCCAAAATCCCTCTACCCACTGGCAATTACATGTTGGTCATTAAAATGGTCATCGATGAAAGTGTGCGTGCAATTGTCTCTGCCTATATGGATGTTAATGTAGATGATATGATTAAAAGTTAAAGATACTTAACTCTTGTCTAAGTGTATACAAATATTGCGCAATAAATATTCCTGAGCGAAAAGTTTCACGTCACGAACATAATTTTTGCAGTGTTTCGCGTCACGCACGATTCATGCACGATTTAAGGAGGGGTCACAAATGATCACGCACGAAAATTACAATATTTGTTTTGAATTGTTCATAATTGCCACACAGAGAAAAAAAGATATGCAAAAATATCCATTGGATAATTTCCCGTCTCCACTTGGACTGGCTATGTCTTTAATATCCTTTTATAATCCAATGGAACTGAAAAATCATCCAAAGGATATGAAAAATGATCATCCATTAGATGATCATCCGATTGCGATTAAACTTGGGACAATGGTACAATTGGACGTTGGTGAGCAAAGTTTTCTAAGATATGGAAATGGGCGGGAAAACCACAAAATTTACAAAATTATACCATTCACCGGGGAACCTCGAACGAGGTGATTTTGAATTTCACAGTCATAAGAGCATAAGCAGAAACAAAGTGTCGAATAGTTTAGGAAAAAGAATCGCTATATTTGCAATCTTATATAACTACTACGGTTCCTCAGTGCTGAATGTGCCGTTTTTCCACCTTCCAACAGTGTTGCAGCAATTCCGTTAGATGCAAGAGCTAAAGCATTGTTCTATTTAATTACAGTTTAGTAGGATGTCATTTAGATAGGGGAAAAAGTGATGTTTTGACATATCGAAAATTTGTGAGGTGGTATGAGCCACCTGTTGAAAAGTTTAAAATTCGTGTTTTCAGCAATTATTCTTTATTTAATAAAAAAATCATTTTTCTCATATTCTGAACTAAACAAGAAAGAACATACTCTGTACCTGTGAAGTGCTGCCCATCACCGTTGCGATCGGTGCTGTCTGTTTTCCTTATAACTCGACAACCGTTCCTTTGGCGGATCGATAAATAATCTTGATTTCAAAATATGTCGAGAAGGTTCGAACCTTCTATCTATAAAACTGACGGAGATATGACGTGTTTTCTAAATTGCGGGGGCGGGATTTAAACTTGATCTGCCTGCAAGTATAAGAAGTTTTTGTTCTCTACACGTCGAACCTCAATCTCTTACCATCTCTGAGATCTTTTTTTTCATACACGGACAGACAGACAGACGGACATGACTAGATCGACTCGCCTGTTGATGCTGATCAAGAATATATATACTTTATAGGGTCGGAAAAGCTTTAGCTTTTTTCTGGCTGTTACATACTTTTGCACATACTTTTGTCGGCTGCCGGCTTGTTTTCTTCTATTTACGAGCACGATTTGCTGATGGCTGTTCTCTCGTTGCCTTTCTTTTTTAATGTTTTTTTGCCCTCTTTGGACCGAATTTCTTCTGTCTTTTTGCGTATCGTTGCTACATTCTCTTCGGAAATCAAAACCGCAAGCATACCATATTGGCTCACAACATCCCATATATCACTTTTTATACCCTTGCAGAGGGTATTATTAAATTGTCCGGATGTTTGTAACGCATAGAAGGAAGCATCTCCGACCACATAAAGTATATATATTCTTGATCAGCACGACGAGCTGAGTTGATTTAGCCCTGTCCGTCTGTTTCTATGCTATCTCCTCCGTCAGTTTTAAAGCTATCCTCACCAAACTTTGCACCAAGTCTTTTGGTACAAATACGCTGCACATTTGTCGGAACCGGCCGGATCGGATGACTATAGCATATAGCTGTCATAGGAACGATCGGTTGAAAAACTACTCTTAAAGAGAAAAACTTTTTTGTTTTTAATGGAAACGCCTCCAAAGTACTTTTTTCTTAGTTTACTATCCCTTCCCATGATTTCACTAAGTTTGGTCGAAATCGGATGACTATAGCATATAGCAAATAGGAACGATCGGTCGAAAAACTAGTTCTAGTGAGAAAAACTTTTTTGTTTTTGGAATACGTCCTTATCATTGGCATACACTTTTTTATACTTTTACCAATCTACAAGTTGGCAACGTACTGACACCAAAACGTGCTTTTTTTTATGACGTCCTTTTTATTGGCATATTCTTATTTTATATACTTTTACACAATTCTACAAAGTTTTATCAAAATCGAATGACTATAGCATATAGCTGCAGTATGAATGATCGGTCGAAAAAGAAGTTCTAGTGCGAAAAACTTTTTTGTTTTAAATTGGATCGCCCCCAAGTTTCGTAATTAACAGTGTACTATGCTTTTCCATGATTTCACCAAGTTTGGTCGAAATCAGACATCTGTATAGTACATCTATATAGTATATATAGTATGGGATATAGAAAAGTAAGGTCCAAAAAGTAGTCTTAGTTAGAAAAACTTTTGTGTTTTCAATGAAAGCTGGCCGAGCCGAAGTTAACTTTCCCCTATTTTTTTTATTAACGCCACAAACCCAAAAGAAATATTTTTTTTTAAATTCATATTTCGGTTATAAAGGGAATTGAGCAAAGATATTCCAGTCATACTTACTTTTGGTACTTCGAAAAAATTTTGAGTAATATTCGTAAGTCAGAAAAAGGAAAAAAAAAATTTTAAATTTGAAAAAAACGAGTTCTCGTTTACCAACTGAAAGCATGTGTTGACAGATCGTTTGCTGGTCAAAAGTTAGGTAATAAGAAGGGATAATCTTGTGATAAACGAAACAGCTGTAATTTATTTTTTAGGGTCCACCCCATCTTCCCCTACTTTTTGTGCATGAAAAATAAAATTATTAAAACTTCTTGCTTGAATTATATTCACGATGTTTGATTTTAATTCACTCACAAAACACGCCCGATCACTTCGTGTCAATTTTTGACATCTTAATTGATGAACATCTGACAGCTATTTAATTTTAAAACTCACAACGAATATTCTGGTATGTACTCTTAAAACTTATTGAACCACCCACGCATTTATGTTATGCTCATGAAATTTTGGTGGGCTCTTGGTAAAAATGTATTTCGTTTTGACTGAAAATTTATTTTTTCAGTTTATCGCTAGCATTTAAGGCATTCAAACGCGTCCCAAACGAAAGAAAGAAAAACTTAAGGCGCAGAATTGCGTGAGATTTTGTTTGATAAAGAATTTTGTGGTCATAAATTATGGAAAAACAAGTGTGAAAAGTTACATAGATAATTGAAATTATGGTGCAATAAACCAATGAAAAAAATATCAAAAAGGAATAAAAAACCAATTTAACATTAACTAAATAAAAGTAAAAGTTTTCAAATTTTATAAGAATAAGTGTACAAATAAATGATTTCAAATAAGTGAACAAAATTGGGGAAAAAATTACAGCACATGTAACAGCACCAAAATAATTTCCAAAACCAAATTTTATTTATCAACAATGTATCAAAAATGTGAGAAAACCAAAAACATAAAAGTTTCAAGTATTTATAAAGAATCCCAGATTTCTCCAACATTTTGAAAAATGCATAAAATTGACAGAAAATCTATATATATTGTGAAGCACAAAACAATTTAACATCACGAAATATACATACATATATTTTTGAAAAATTCGCAACCAAACATCATTAATCAATTTTTGTTGTTGTTTTTGATATACTTGTACGAGGATTTCGTGCGCGAGTGTCCAAGTGAACAAATTTAATATATTATTTTTGTCATATTTATAAATTCAAAATGTAAGTGTATATTTTCATTGCTTTTCTCATTTTAATCATTAATACCAAATCCATGCCACCTGGTGGTTATTTATCCTTGACAATGGCCCCAGCCAGATATGAACAATATGTCCCAAACATACATACGTTCACTTTCTATTTTTTTGGTTTTCATTTCTGCCAACTTTTAAAACAATTTATTTTTCTACCTTAATATTTTTTTAATACCAAGTCGAAGTTGTGTCATAAATATTTTTAAATTTCCACTGTCATTTGTTTATTATGTGGGCGGGGGTGGTAGACGCAGAGAAGCTAGCTAATCCATTTAAAAAGTGCTGCTCGTCTTGAGATTTTATTTCAATTTTTTTTTTTTTTTTGATGAAATATCTGAAAAGTGAACAAATGTTCTAAATCGAGTAATGAAATAATGCCAGAAAAAACCAAAGGTTTGAGAGAGTGTATAAAAATAAGGATTTACTTAACTGTCCCGAAACTTGGTTACAAGCGATTTTAAGATTTTAGGCTCTTAGCTTAGCTAGCACTCAATACCTCTTCAAGCGTGGTGTCATTTGTCGTTTGACTTAAAAAAAAAAGGTGTGAGTGTGGCTAACACTCACGGGGCCCTGATGTGAAACATGTTGTACACGCCTTTCACATTCTTGCGTTTGTGCGTTACTTCATACTCCATATTCAAAACTCGATACTCAGTAATCGATAATAGTACTCGATTCTAAGAATTTGATAATAATTTCTCAATATTTGTTACTCGATACTCAGTATTAAGTACTCGATACCAAGTTCTCGATAATCAGTACTCGATTCTAAGTGTTCTAAGTGTGAGTACTCGATATTAAGTATTTGATACTCAGTATTTGATACTCAGTACTCGATTGTAAGTACTCGATACTAAGTACTTGATATTAAGCACTCGATTTTCAGTACTCTATTCTAAGTACTCGATACTTATTACTGCAATTCGATACTTAGTACTAGATACTAAGTACTCGTTACTTATTATATGATACCAAGTACTCGATACTCCGTACTCGATTCTAAGTATAAGCGACTAAATATTCAGTACGCTGTCCACAATGCTGGAAGAAATGCCTGTAAAGTCTAATCATTCGACGTGGAAGCTTTGGTGCTGAACATGGTCGGGTTTAAAGCAATATCTTACAATGAAGGTAGGATAGATGAAGTTGACAAAACGATTTGGAGCTTTGTGAAAGATCAAGAGAATAAACTGAACGTTATTAACGAAAATTTAACGTTCCCAGAATGCTATTTACACTTCGTTTATCATTTTATGCACCACATGACCAAAAGTATACAAAATCTGGAAAAATGAACAGTGATCAGTACACACATTCACAGTGTCCCAGTCGGACTTGACTGCATGCCAGAAGCTCATCCCGTATACAACGTTTGCCACTTAGAAGTAGTTGCCAAAACCTGCAATCTTCCTTTCACCTTTGTATAGGGGCGAAACGCAGCAGGAACTGTTCTTTTAGAAGCGACGTTTGCATGGGTTGTTATTGTTGGTTCAACTTCGTAAAAACGCTCGGCTGTCTCTGACTCAAGCTGCACGCGTGCCTTTAGAAGGGACGTTTGCATGCTATGCAGATTTTATGCCTTCCAACAGACGGCAAGAAGAACATGTTTGGAAAAAGCGAACGGTCGTCTATCGTTAGGGCCTCATTTCGCATATTGGTTTCCAATAGCACGGGTGCTGCTTAGAAGGAACGTTTGCCATTAGAAGGAATGTAGTGCATTCTTCCTAGTAAAAAGCAGTGTGCCAGAAGGCATTCTTTGGGAAACCACGTTCCGATAAGTCCGACTGGGGTAATGACTGTATTGAGAAACGGGTTGCAAACCAGAATGGACTTTGGATCTTAAGTCAACAAAAGTCTACCTCATTTGACACGGCATCAACGATCGAAATTTGAGAGAGAGGCAATATTAGTTTACCAACGAGCTCTTACATATTTGGGAAAATGGTACAATTTTTTAAAATATCCATTTGAACACTTTTCAGTGTTGAACCTTAAAGACGAAATAGTAGACCGAAAAATATTTCATGGAGCGGCTGAAGCGGTTAATATTGATGTTGACGAAGACGCTCTTTATGACAAAATTCTTTCTTTGGCGAAGATTATCCCCAAAATCAAATCCAAATCAAAAGTTTTCGAAAGTTCTGACGGACTTGTCCGTTGGAAAAGTTTTATCGATCCCCATCAGCAATGCCTACGTGGAAGAAGTTGTTTTTTAGTGATGAAGAATGCTTGGACCGATTTGAGGAATCGAATGAGAGTCGAACTGGTGAAGGCAGAGCTCCTGACGAAATTAAATTTCCATATGAGTTGCGAAGAATTAGCTCTTTTTTATTATTCGACCGGAACATGACCGACTTCTTCTAAAAGCGATGGGGAATGAAAAATACGCGTGGGAAAAAAACTATGTGTTTATAAAATATATCATAAAAATACATACAGGCCTGTTTTCATTTTGGTGTTCCCGTTTCCGAGTGAAATAGAAATCTATTGTCTTTTCGAATGAATGTTCGAATCGTTATCGAATTTTAATTCAGCCATAAGGCAGCTTTGAGAATTTCGATCAGCAATGCGCATGCGCTGATTCGGAATTGCGAACACCTCGGTTTCATTTCGATCGTTTTTCTTTCGTCTACATGCAATTTCTGAGGTAGAAACTTAACAAAAATGATTTTAAATCAAATTGAAGGCTCGATATATCTATAGATACTTCAAAATCTCCACAATATTTGATATGTTAAAATAAAAATATTTCCAAAATGCAAAGAATCACCGTTGCCAATAAAATTGACATTTACTTTTCATTCCACTGACTCTTAGGCAAAACTTTTGAAACCGAATAACTTGATCGTTTTTCGGAAACGGGAACAGCTACCAATTCCGATTCCGCATGATCTGATCGAATTCGAAAACGGGAACAAGCCTGATAAAATGAAGAATGAAATTAAAAAGTATGAAAAAATTTGACATTTTCAAATTTCATTTTCCCAGTCGCGTTCGTTGCACAAAGACACACACGGGCGCATCACTCACAACCACGCATACATACGCAAAAGACACTTTGGAAGTTTGCTCTCTGTTTTGCTGAGCATAAACAGAACTGAAAGTGTCGCCGGTCAACTCTTTTTATTTAAATAGGATTTGCAAATGGCTTGTTGGTGTGACAGTAACTGGAAGTGTACTGACGAAGGCTTTGCCATGGCGGCAGCCGAAACGGCCGTCTACACAGCCACAGCTACTGTTCATGTTCATATGTATTCTCTGTTGAATTTTCTGGTTGATTTTTGAACTATAATCAAACCTCGACCTTGAGCCTGCTAACATTCACTTTGACTAAAATCAAAACAGGTCGTTAAACCCATATTCAGTTTTCCTAAATATGGATAAACGACTATACAATAGCAACTAAAGCATATGCCCTATAAAACAAGTTTTTCTTAGGTAAAATTACCTAAATTTTAAGGAATTTATTGCCTAAAAATTCATAAAATACTTAAATAAAAAAAATCGATTTCCTGGGTGCAGGCAAATCCTTCATATTTACAGACATTTATAATGAAAAGCTTGTGTCCCCAAGTACGGTGGGAAATTGTGTGTGGACGTTGAAATTATATGATTGTTCTTTAGTTCTAGTCTGAGATTTAATTATTTGCTTTCAATCATTTTCGGGGCATTATTTTGCAGAATGTTTCATTATCAAAATCTTTCTTTATATCCACATTAGATAATCCATCGATCTTATTAAATATCCAACTACTTTCATATAAAGAGAAGATCCGATTCTGGATTAGGCTCAAACAGTTAATAAAATAGAAGGTTCGTAGACTCGGAGAACACTTACAGAACTGATTCTATAGAGCGTGGGTTATAATCCGGTTTGAAGGACCCAAAAATCCGAACCGAGTAGCTAGTTTGCTTTGCTTCGATGTTTGGCGTTAAACGGTCTCGGCTTTTAATGGGTTAACCGGGAAACCGAAATTTCTCGATAAAACAAGAAAAATATAAACAAAGCACCCCATTCAAGTCCCAACAAAAATCAATTTTCTAATTTGATTAGCAAAAACTAACTAACTAGTTACTCATTTTACCCTCTCTCTCTCTTGCCTTTGCAGGTCTTTTGCTGTGTCAAATGATGGCCTAAAATGGCGGCCACACCTCCAATGCCGCCTGGAGCAACAAACAATTACCCAATAAATGGCCACACAACCTCACAACAAAATCCTGACTCCAAACCAGACATAGTCGAGGCCTTGAATCAACATTTTCTGAGTAGAAAGCTAAACAACAACGGTCCCAGCCAGTGCCAAAAGAAGTGTCCCAGCACCACCAGCATTAGCCGTAGTGCTAGCAATGAACAATTGGAGGTGGATGGGCCAGCCAAGGCCAAGTTGAGCTGTCATTGCACCAATATTAGTATTATGCATCTGTTCCATGAGATGAAGCAAGAGTTTCCCACGATACCCGATGCCATAGTAACGCAGTGCGTCAATGAGAATTGCCATCAGCGCGAAAACTGTATACAAATGTTGAAGAAGGAATTGGCCCTGCATCCCATACCCGTGCAGACATATCCGGCGAAGGTGTTGCAGCAGCAACAGCAGCAGCAAAGACAGCAGCAGCAGCAGGCCAAGCCGCCCACCCCCTGAAACCGACTCGTGCAGCTCCACCGCAGCCCCCCAGCAGCAATGGAGTTGCGCGACCCGCTCGACCCACCACGCTTAATCTGCACCGTCAGTTGAATCCACAACTGCAGCAGAAGATCCAGCAACGCCAACAGCAGCAACGACCGCCCAGAGATCTGACACCCACCTCGTTGAGTAGACCCCTACGGCGAGCCCCACCGCTGCCCCCTTTGCCACCTAAGCCCCTTAGCAGTTTTTCCAATGATTCCTCTTGTCTCACCAGTCCCATGAGCTCGAGCGAGTCTGAAATTTCGCTCAATACGGCGTTATCATCGCCCACAGCGGCGACGCAACAACAGCAACAGCCACAGCAAGCCTCTCCCGTTCGCCATCGTTCAGTCATCACTCTGCAGCCAGAGCCGCCGTATGCACGGGAATTCTTAACGCCGCCGTCACCCACCTCGGTATCCAGCGCCGCCGCCTCTCCCACGGGTCGCAAAAGCTTCACCTCGCTAAATCTCACGCTGCGTCAGCCCACTGGTGTGGCTCAGTCTACCATTGATATCACCGCTGGGCCAGCACCAAGTGGTCAGGGTAGTGGCATCACCTATTCGAGTTCCAGTTTTGATGCGAGACGCGGAACGCATAAAAATTTCCAGTTGACCGTAACGGACGAGGGCAGTGTCTTTAGTGCGGGTTGTATACGACCACAGGGGCAATTGTACGCGTCGCCGTGCCAGCCAACGGGTCCCAGTCTGACACCCGATGGACCTGCAGCTGTACCACAAATTGTGCAAGCCATGCCCGAAGTATTTCCCTATCCCACACAGGCCCAAAATCACATAGTGGCCTCCAACTACAACAACAACAATAACAACCAGCAGAGCAGCAGCAATGACAACAGTCCCAGTGTGGCCTGCATGCCACTGTATAATGGTGTCGTTGAGGATTGTGATCAGGAAGGTGAGTGAGATCCAAATCAAAATATAGGAAATTAATTTTCAAAGTATTTTTTTTTTTTTTTTGTGGGAAACCTCTCACATGTTTTTGGACTGCTCTTTGTTATCAGTTTTCTTGCTTACGTTTGCGATTTCTATTTCGATTGAAGCTTATCGAGCTTGTCAGACGACAGTGTCGTATGTCATTGGTACCATAGTTAGGCTTTCTTTATCAGTTTGTGTGCGCCAGTATTGTTTACAATTGATAACAAATTGAATTACGCCCCAAAATATAAGCAAATTTATCGCATGCGATTTTAAGTTGAAAGTTGTGAAATCGGTAGAAGCCTTCTGTTTAAATTTGAAGCTGCAAAAGTGCTTCTTGACTCGTGTTAGAACTGTCAGTCTTTCTAAAGTCTGTTTCAAGTAGGTTATATTTTTTTCATACCCTTGCAGAGGGTATTATAAAATTGTCCGGATGTTTGTAACGCATTGATGGAAGCAATAATTATTGATTTATTTTATAGACTAACTCATTCGGATCTAAGGTCGATCTTTTTCTATGATAGACGATAAGATTGCCCTCCGAATCGTGTATAATTCCTAATTCTTTAAGGCTATCTATATGGTTGATCGTCAGATGGTGGACAGAGTACTGCGCCGGCAGTCTTCTCTGAGCCACATCATCTGCGATTAGCTGGTTTGGGCTTTTGCTATTGTTATTACCTATGAACTTGCCGGGTGGCTCAGCGGCTAGTGTGCGCGACCGCTGTGCATGAGGTCGTGGGTTCGATCCCGCCTCGGAACATCTAATGAAAAGTTTTTTTCTTTGAATAAACTTTACACCCGGCCACACCTCTTTGCTGTTGGCGCCAGCATTGCAGTAATTAGCCATGAAAAAGCTTCTCAAACTGCCGTTCGGATTCGGCGTTAAACTGTAGGTCCCTTTCTCTTGTGCTAAAAATTAGAAGCGCACAAGCCAGGAGATTGAGAGAGGCTCGGCTTTGGCCCTTTGGGGCTGTGTCATCTTGACAAGCTAATTTTACTTTTACTTTAACTATGAACTTTTCTATTATTTGGTACACTAGGGTATCTACACGGTTGGTGTTCGTGTTAGCATACAGATCCCTATTTGAGATGTAAGGGAGCGTAAGAGAGTCTCTGGCTCCCCTGCCCAGGGCTTGACCTCTCAAAGAGACGTAAATCTTCCATCTGCCTGGATTTTATATTGATCCTATTGCTTCCCTTTACGCCTAGACATTTCTGGGTTTGATGGAGTGTCCCTGCATTGCCTTGATTGCCGCTTGGCTGTCTACGTAGATGATTCTTTGGTTATTTGGAGCGTGTGTTTCTGCCAGCTCTGCTGCCTTTTTTATAGCGAAGACTTTCGCCTGGAATATGGTGCAGTGGTTTGGTTTCATTTCTGGCTCTTCACAGTATACGACCGCCCCGTCTCCTTGGTCTATTTTCGAGCCGTCTGTAGAGAAGTGTGATGCTTCTTGGGCCAGTCCAATATCACAGTCTTCTGGTCCCAATAGCGCTGGTGTGTTTGTTCAAATGTCGGGATAATGTAATTCGTGCTACTATTGATCTCTCTGCAAACTGTACTGTGTCCATAGCTTTGGTGCGTGCCAAACATAGACGTTGAGCCGTCTTTTGTGCAAGAAGGCGTGCTTGGATTTATAGGGGGTTGATCTAATGCTTTGGTTGGAGTGGAACTCTGCGCCCCCGTGACGCTGTGTCTTTTCCAACAGATTTAGGAATTCTCCGTAGCTTGCCACCACACCAGTATACCGTGCAGCAGTATCGGCCGTATTACTGAAATGAAGAGCCAACACATCAGATTTAGTAATAGGCCCCAAGTGCTGCTCAGCATTTGCTGTGATGCATAGAGTGCAATGGTCGCCTTTTTCACTCTTTCCTCTACATTCGGCTTCCACGACAGTTTACTGTCGATTACTACTTTAGCGTATTTAACATATTTAAGTAGACAGTTAAATCGCTGGGGAAATCTAAATCTTTGATATTTATTGTCACCGTTTTTTCCCTTTCGTTTCCCCCTTTTCGAATGACTCCCTTTCCGCCGTGTTTTCCAATTTTAAACAATGACCACAGCCCAAGGAGATTTTTTGGCTTGCCCTGAACTTGAACGCCACACACAACAAAAACAATCGAACAACAACATTGCGAAAAGAGTGCAAAACATGAATTTTTCGATTTAAACCAAAAATCCGATGTAGCCAAAGTAAGAAAAATAGAGAAAAGAGGCTAGACACACGCAATATACATACATAGAGACAAAAGCGTGGGCGTGCTACGTATGTACGTAAGATAAAGATTTGTGTATATAAATTAAAGAAAGAGCAAAGAAAATGTCAGGAATGCTAAAATAATTATATGTATGTAGAATCCACATTGTTGATAATATTGCAATTCACTGCGAGATAAACGGGAGTATAAGACAAGATTTTCCTATTAAATGTTAGAAATTGTGGTGCACCATATATAAAGTTTGAAATACAGAACAGAGAGTTAGAGTTAAAACATAGCTTGGGAGTAAATTGAGCACCCAAATCATCTACTTTATACTTATATGCAAACTAATAAGGTTGATTTCGACTAAAAGTCATATACTAAAACTAAGTCAAACTTGCTAAGATTAAAAGGAATTAACCGGGCGTGAAAGGCTATTAACCGGGCGTGAAAAGAGTTTAAATCGGATTGGGATAAAACTTGCGGAATACCATTTATGAAAAGCTTAAATAACAAGAGGAACACCAAATAATACCTTATTGGAACTGGATAATATTGGATTGAAACGAATTCGTTGAGATCGATCGCTTAAATACGCCATGATTCAGTTGAGAAGTATTGGAGTGAAGCCAAACAGACACAATTTTTGCACAAAAAGCCTTGCTGAAAATACTATAAGCTACGAATTGCTGTTTATGGACAAATCCATTGTTTACAAAAGTAGTAAATTCATGATAATTCGTAGATATAATATTGTAATCACGATCTCACGATCTTTTCAAAGAACTTAGGAATGTCCGATAGTTCCGATACACAACTGCAGTTCAAAACGAGAGCGTAAGTTAAAGTCGGTCTTGCCCGACTTCGATATACCCGTTACTCAGGGCAATTAGTGTTTAATAGCCTTTCCCTATGTTAATTAACAGAGCATTAACATTTATGTGACCATTTCAACATTATGTGAGAAAAACGCATGTAGCGCCAAAAAGTATGCAACGTTTTTATAACCTTTATAACCCTGCCATTTATTATCAAATTCGTATGGAGCTGTGACACTCTGTGACGCAGTATAAACCCAGCATAACTTCCAAGATATGGCTCTGAACCACATTCGAACCGGTTCACAGACATGACACATAGCCTATGACTCTTTACTGATCGACATGTACATTCTGTGAAAATTTCGTGAAGATCGGTTCAGAGGCTTAGACGCCGTTAAGGGACAAATACCTGGTCGAAATAAATATTGGGACACTTAATTTTTTTGAAACAAAATCGATAATGACTTTTAATTTTTTATTTTATTCGTAAATATAGAGAATAAATGCACTGAAAACATATGAACATATGGGCATTTCCGCGGGTCGCGAGCGTACGTTCGCGACCTTTTTATGTGCAAAAAATAGAAAACTAAAATTTTTCCCCATCTTTTCTTTTGCGATTCTACAACATTTTGTTATCTCTTTGTTTAGTGCAAAAGATGGGGTTCACCGAGTTTCAGTTTCATTAATAAATATGTGGTCGCAAACGTACGCTTCGGATGCCATTTCTCGGAAATGCCCATATTTTAGTTTACTGATCGTTTCCACGAAAAATCTTTATCCTTTTGTTTGCTCCCTTAGAAATTATTATTGGTAGACTAGAAAGAAAATATTTTTTTTATTTTATTTTATAATTAGAGGAAAAAATATATTTTTTTAACTAATAGTGGGTATAGCCTCCATGATTTGAAATGACTTCAGCCAAGCGTTTAGGCATTGGGTCGATTTTGGCCCATTCTTTAATAATTGCCTTCTTGAGCTCGGCCAAATTTTCAAATTGTCGTCGGGTCTACAAGATGGCCACCCCAAAAGATCAATTTTCCGATTCTCAAAGAACTGCTTTGACGCTTTGGATAAGTGGATTGCAGCGTTATCCTGTTGAAAAATCAACTTTTCCTCCCAGTATGTTTCGCTAAACGGTATCAAAACGTCGTCCTTAAGGCTTATGTATATCTGAGAATTCATTCGTGTTGATACAAAACATACAGGGGACCTCCCGGGTTGTCCAAATGCAGCCCATACCATCAGTGAGCAACCCCCGAAATTGCGAGCATATCAGGACTTGCGTTCACGGCGGATATCTCTTCAGTACATCATTCTTCCGTCAGGACCATCCAACTTTTTTTCGTCACTGAAGATAACGTTTTCCCATTCACTTGTCCAAAATTTGTACTTTTCTGCAAAAAGCAGTCGAGCTGTTTTATGCCTAGGTTTGCGAACCATATATTTAATATTTAATGTTATCAGAACTTAATATTTGCTGAATACGACAGGGGGTGATCTTAAGAGACAGTTTAGCCTTTTTATCCCGTGAACTAGTCGTTGTGTTTACAGCCAAATTCTTTATTTGTCGTTTGGTCCGTTCTGACACTGTGCAAGGTCGGCCCCTTTTGATTTATTGTATGCTTCCGGGTTTTTTTTTTAAATTTTGGAACCGTATTCTTGCTAATTTCTACAATATTGGCTATTTCGCGAATGCTTTTGACTTCATTGCGCAGATTAAGGATAATATTTTGCATACTCTCCGACAGCTTTACTCCATTCCCCATTATTTCTGTTTTTACGTGTCGCACTATATTAAATTAATCTCTTTAAAGTTTTACCTAAGAAAATAGTTTATGTACTTGGTAAAATTACATACATGTCCATACAAAGAATTTCACAGCGGGACACCTCTTAGAATGCAAAGCGTAATTCTTGCATATTTTGAACAACCACAACATTGTATGCAGCCAAAAGCAAATTCCCCCTCCTTTAGATGGTTAATATACCACAGCGAACGGATGTGGGCGTGGGCGCTGGCTGCTGCTTCTCCACTTTGACATTTAATCACGCGACGCATTTGTCCATTAGGCAAAACACTTTAAATGTCGTCTGTTTAAGTTTCTTTCGCCTTTGGAATTCTTAAAAAAGAAGAAAAACAAATTCTCAGCCATTAATGAAATAATTTATCAATTAAAATGTTTGCCATACCCATCGCTAATGACGTCCATGTCTCGTCTGTGCTGGTGGTGTTGCCATCCCTTGGCCCACTGCCCTGAGTTTTCGGCTATTTCCGTTTGAAATCTATCAAGCGGCTAAAAATATGCAAAAAACCAACAACTTTGTGTGAAGCTGCATTAGAAATAAATTATAATTAGATTGATTTTGCTTGCGCATTTTGACTAAATTTATCAATTTAAATTTAAATTTTGTTGCCGAACTTTTTGGTAATTATTTTTAGCCACAAACAGAGTAATAAAATGTGAATATTTATATTTCTAGAGTAAATACACACACACACACACATATTTTTTGGTTGCCAGGCCATAATCAATTGGAATCTCTTGTTGTTTTTGTTTTTGTTGCAGCTCATGCGGCCACCATTGAACGTCAGAAGAAAAGACGCGACAAGCTGGCCAATGCACTGAGGGACAATAAGAAACGTTTGCTGGTGCTGGAACAGGAGATCAATATCCTAACCGAACCCATACCAGTGGGTGAATCTGAAAGACTGGATAGAGATATCAAAAAACTGACTGAGGACTGTCAGCGGCTGCTCAATTTGATCTATGGTAAGAGAAAATTGCCTTGAAAAGTTTAGCTTGATTTTAATATCTCTCTTAAAACACAGATCCACAAATGAATTGCTCTGGTCCGGCTCCAAATGTCATAAATCGTCAGCAATCGGCTCCAGCTGGCAATCCTTCACAGCCACAGGCATTCCCAAGGCAGCGTCAGCGGCAGGTGCCGCCCAATTCACTGCGTCTCAATTCGGTGCCCGCGCAGCCCACCACGCAACCCCATTTGGACTTTGTGCAGCAACACAGCAGTGCGCCCAATTCGGCCTGTCTGACACCACAGCAGCAACAACAGCAACATCAATTGGCACAGGAGCCGCCGCCAACATATGCAGAGTACACTCAGTTCCAGCAATATCTGCAACAGCAACGTCAGCAACAGCTCCAGCAATTCCAAATACAACAGCAGCAGCAGCAACAGTTGTCACCTGCAACACACCACCAGCAGCAGCAACAGCTACGGCAGCCACCCAACGATGATGATGAGTTTCTCTCCGAATCGGATGTGGATGAGGATGAAGAGCCATTGGACATGTGGGCCTGCAATTTGTGTACATTCCTCAATCACCCGCAATTGAACATTTGCGAAACCTGTGAGAACGTTAGGATCCAGTCGGGTATGATACGCATTGTGCCTAGTGGAGGAGGAGGAGGCGGAGGAGGTGGTGACTTAGAAAGCGATGCTAATAGGCAACAGCAGACGCAGCAGCAGCAGCCATACGCTTTGCACACCTAACCCTTGCATGGCCTTGCCTAACCGTTGTTGTCCCCCCCTCCACCTGCATGTGAAACTGTGATAGCATCTAAGCTAAGCAAATTATTTATGCAATTATCTGAAAGACATGTCGAAAGTTTTGATTAACCTTTTATTATTTTTAGCCACTTGATAAATAAAGTTATTTAAATATTTAAACAATTGCTGCCTGTTTTTGTTGTTCCCCGCTGCTGCAAGTGCTTCCCACAAAATTTGATCCAAATTTATGAAAATGTAACTTTTGTTTACTTTTTAGCGCCCATGCTTAGTCGTGAGGATATACACATTACCCTCTCGCCAGGTGAAAATCGTAAGTTTGTGCAGAGAATTCAAGATGGAAAGTCGACTAAATTGCCTTATTTCCCATTCCACAGGTATTATACACTCCTGGATACTATCATGACAGTGGGACAAAAACGCTCACCCCCCAAACCAAAACTAAATATATATAAACTAGACAACTCAATTGAGTTTTGTGACAAAAAGTAAACTAATTAAGTAAATGCTGCTGGCAGCAAATCTAATTGTAAGAAGAAAGACTTCACTAGCAAATATCTATATACTTTTTTGAATATTAATGCAAATTCTGTACATTTTGTAAATAGAAATTTTAGATGCGAGGAAACTTTGTGTTAGGGTTTTCTACCTGAAACTGAAACATTTTTGTAAGCTTTTCAAAAGCCGCCTACTTTAACAGATAAATTAAACCAATGAAATTACCAATGAATTACTTTAAACACTTTTGCCGAAAGAAATAACATGAAGAGAATAGAAAAAGAATGGGTGAATACCTAAAGTGCAGGCGTATCTGGGTGCCAAACATTATATTCCACCTACTAACACTAGATCTTATATCAAGGTATCACAGCAGCCCTCAAACTTCGAAACTTCGATGCCTGGACTATACTCAACACTCGTCCATTTATACAGCGTTTAATAAATGTCCCAAGCCCATACGATTAGCTTCTATACAGCAGAGCTAATGCCATTTATATTTACATGCGTGGTTCTAAGGAGGAAGGGCTTTCTGCTCTAATCTAGACTTGAGTTTATAGTTCTGGCTTCCTAATCAACGGTGGATAGAAAATAACACACGTTGGAATCTTCCTAGTCAAGGGCAAACAGAAAAAGCCAGTAGCTTGTTGCTTACATTACAAAGCCACAGACCAACAATACTAGACTGCCAGATTGCTCTGCTGCGTCGTTTCAGACGTTGGCTTCGTCAGCTGATCGAGGCGCTCAGGTTTGAATTTTCGAAGAGAGAAATGAATTAAAGGGCTGCTAAATGGTGGAAAAGTCCCCAAAAAAGGTTTTTTTTGCATAAATTGATTGGGCTGAATTTATTATGTATTTTACGATTTTTTGTACCTTTATGATTATCGAACTGTCCGTACAATTTGTAAATAATAGAGGCTTGCTGTCTTTCAAATACATACGCTCCAGAGCGTCTGTTAGCGCGGTCTGTTAGCAGCGGCAGAGCGCTGTTAAACAACAGTGATTCTCTCTCACCTCGCTCACTCACTGTTAATTTTCGATAGCTTGTGACAAAGCTGAAAGGAGAGGCTGCAAGTTCCGATGCTCACCATGCAAATGAAAAAGGATCAGATTGTCGCTTTGACCACTGATGCAGGAAGTTAACAACTGATGCAGGATGAAAGAGTCACTTACAAATAAGGAACTAATAGACAAAGCCACGTATACTACACATGAGAAGGAAAATGATTAAAAACCAAGTGGCGATTCAATTTTCATTGAATTTATAAAACAATTGTTTTATAAATTGGTCAGATTTATGAATCAGATTTATGAAATGTCCCTTTCTGATCATTTTCAAAGCCGCAGCGCACTCATTTCTTTGAAGACAATAATGCTGCCGTTTTGTCCTTAAAAGGCATTTGTAGAAGTATTTTTAATGCCCAAAATTTAAAAATTTTTAAATCCAGTTGTTCAAATTAAGTTATAAAGTTTGAAGCTTATCTACCTTTAATTTAAACACCATTTCCCTAATTTAAATAAATTTTTCATTGAAAATTTTCATTGAAATATATGAAAAACTTTGATTTATTTAGCGGCTTTTTCCCTAACGGCAATATTTTTCGGTTCCAGTTGAGGTCGTTAAGCGAGGTATAGGTGTAATGCCGAAAGTCGTGTCTTTTGCAGTGCCCCACACACTTCTTAAACCAAATAAGTAACATAAAATATTTCATTTGTATTTCTTTCATTTATTGATTGTACAAATTAAGATACCTCACATAATTGATCAACTTTCCCAATTCTTGTCTATGTAAATCCCAAAGTCTGTTGTATATCTCATGCTTATCTTTATCATTATTTCCGTCAGTCTCAAATATGTTGCCCTGACGATTCCATTTGAATTCCTTTAGGTCCTTCTGTATTCGTTTATACAAGGAACGGGCACATACAGTTTCTATGACCAGTGGATCATAGATCGTGAAATCAGCTCTATTCTCATATAATGCTCTCACACGATTCTGATCTTTTTCCAATTCCTTTTCGTTTGTTATGTACATGTGATACATGCAAGTTTTAGTGGTTTTGTTGAGTAAACAAAGTACTCCCACATGCTGTTCCAGATCGTTCACCTTATTAATGTAAGGATTTTCGGGAGCTTTGTCACATTTTAGTATTAGTTTGCTAAGAATCCCTGGTAATGTGTTCACATTGATGGTGGGCAGTGGTGGGGTAGGAATTTCAGACGATTCTTGTTCCTTTTGCCATTTGCCGGCGTTACCCGAAATATTAAGCACAGCTCCGTCTGTGTGGTTAGCCATTTAATCGTATTCGGTTCGTAGTTTCTTGTTGGATTTTTTTATAGTTTACTAACTACGGGTTTCAATGGACTGGTGGGTTTTATATGAAGGTGTTTTGTTTGGTTTAAATATGAAATGACCATGACTAAATTTCACAACATATAACAATTGACAGCTGTTAAAAGCCTTTATATTAGCGATGGTCGTCTTAAATGATTCCATGTGAATGGCAAATACTTACAGGGTGTTTTTTAAAGGGCAAAATTATGATTTGTATTGTCATGCATTATCATTGGACTTAAATGATTAGAACGAAGTTGTTTAAAACGAGGGCTGTTTGATTTGATGTGAAAATAGCTGAAGTTACTTTGAAAATAGGCTCGCTGTAGAACGATTTAGTACAGGGTTTTTTGAATTTTTTTTAGCCCTTTCACAGAAGATATTTTTCAAATCGGTTTTTTTTATTTAAAATTGAGAATATGCCTGTATATTTTTTAATCCAAACTTCTTTGACGATTCACAAAAGGAAGAAGCAAAATACATCAAAACTTTCAAAAGAAGACATGAGAAATCTTTGGAAATCTTGTTTCAAACACCAAAACGATTAGAGCCTTTTCAGTGTGATCGACTGTAGTATCAGTTGATCGGACTATATCCACCTAAAAACAAGTTTTATTTGATCAAAAGTAAGGAAATTTTGAATGTTGGTTTTCAATTGAAGTTGGGAAAAAATCATGGGCCGAACCAAGGTTCCAACCCAGAACCTTTTCTCAAATACAAATTCATAAATTAACCATTGTTACATTTTGGTTTGAACCGGAGCTCCAAAAAATTATTGGGGTTGCAGCCCTTATTAAAAGTGGATAATTTTCTTTGTTTGTTTTATTTGTGCAAATGTTAATACTAGTTGAGTCTTTAAACTGATATGAATGAGTTTTCCTGTACCGTCTTCTGGAAATTTGTTGGTATACTCTAAATTCCATGTTAGATCTATTTTTTATTTCGGAAATTAAAAATAAACAATTTATCGTAATGCTAAAATTATTAAATTTATACATTTATTGCCTGTAAATGCTTAAGAACTTAATGTAATTAATCAACTTTTCCATTTCAAGTTTGTATAGATTCTGCAGCTGTGCTCTAATTTTCCATTCGTCGGACTCTTCAAGTGTGGTTTCGAATACGATGCCCTGATGCGTCTCTTTGAATTCCTTCAAATCCGCCTGCAAACTTCGATAATAGGACCCGACACATATAGTTGGTATCCAGTATTGATCTACGATTTCAATATCAGTATCCTTCTCATATAATTTCTTTAAGCGATCATAATCTTTGTTAAAATCTTTTTGTTGTGTGCGAAACAGGTGATATATGCGTTTATTGGCTTTTATGTTTCTTAACGCAAGTAATGCCACATACTGTTGGCAATTGGTAGCAGGATTGGCGGGAGGTTTATCACATTTAAACATAATTTTACTTAGAATCCCAGGAAATGTATAGGGATTAATGGTGAGCGTGGAGGGAATTTCATTAGGTCTCACTCTGGACTCTGTCCTAGGCCCATCCGAAATATTGAGCACAGGTGGAGATGAGGTCTGGAAGGTAGCTACAACAGTGACTTCTGCTTGATCACCCATTTTTTTCGTTTTATTCAATTATCTTTTGTAATTTCTTGTTGGACTTCAAAGAGTGGACTAAATTTGGGTTTCTATGGGGTGATTGGTTTTAAAAGAAGTTGTTGTGCTTAGTTGATAAATGAAATGACTCAATTTCACAACAAATAACAATGCACAGCTGTTGAAAGCTTTTTAATTAGAGATGGCCGCTTTTACTGATTCCCCTGTGAATGGCAAAAACCTACAGGGTGTTTTTTTAACTGTTTATAATACTGATTGGTATTTTTTTTATTTTTGCATAACAATTTAAGGCAACAGTAGAAAGTGTTTCAGTCCTTAACCTTTAAAGGTAAGGCAACCTGAAAAATACCAAAATCGAAATTTATGTTCTTTGATCGGCCGAGATAATGTCAAATCTCAACTGCTAAAGCCCATCCTTAAGTATATCGACCCGATATTTTCATGAATCTGCGCGGAATGTTATTTTTCCTACTTTTAAAGTTACTTTAAGTTTTAGAAAAATTCCAAAAACTTATTTCAGTTCTAAGATCGCCCATAATTCTGCCAATTTTCAACGCTTGAAGCCTATACTTAAGGATAACGTCCTGAATTTTGCGTATGGGCATCTATTCTTTTTATTTCGGAACTTAAAAATAAACAATTTATCGTAATGCTACAATTATTAAATTTATACATTTATTGCCTGTAAATGCTTAAGAACTTAATGTAATTAATCAACTTTTCCAATTCTAGTTTGTTAAGGCTATTCAGTTTATTGATAACTTCCCATTCGTCATTCAATGCCAGTTTTGTTTCAAATATTATGCCCTCGCTCGTCTTTTTATATTCCTTCAAATCTGCCTGCATACTTCGATAAAGGCACCGGGCACTTACAGTGGGTATCGTGAACTCATTTCGGTATTCGAGATCAGGATTCTGCTTATATAATTTCTTTATACGACCAAAATCTTGACCAACATCTTTTTCTTGTGTGCAGAACAGGTGATATATGCCTTTATTGGCTTTTTTGTTTCTAAGCGCAAGTAATCCCATACATTGTTGACAATTATTAGAATTGGCAGGAGGGTTATCACTTTTAAGCAGAATATTACTAAGAATCCCAGGAAATGTATTGGGATTAATGGTGGGCGTGGCGGGAATTTCATTAGATTTCTTGCCCTGCTTCTTGCGTCTCACTCTGGGCTCTCTTCTAGGCTTATCCGAAATATTGAGCACAGGTGGAGATGTGGTCTGGACGGTAGCTACAACAGTGGTTTCTGCTTGATCAGCCATTTTAAGTAGTTTTCTTCAATTATCTTTTGTAATTACTTGTTGGACTTCAAAAAGTGGACTAAATTTGGGTTTCTATGGGGTGATTGGTTTTAAATAAAGTTGTGTCTAGTTGATAAATAAAATGACTCAATATTTCACAACAAATAACAAAGCACAGCAGCTATTGAAAGCTTTTTAATTAGAGATGGCCGATTTTACTGATTCCTCTGTGAATGGCAAAAACTTACAGGGTGTTTTTTTGAAGTATAACGAGACGATATTTTCATAAGTATGAGCAGAGAGCTATTTTCTAGTAGAATTGCCCTTAATTCCGCCGGATTTCTACGCTGCTAGCTTGTAATTAAGAAAAACGTGCCGAATCTTGCTTAAATCTGTTCGAAGAGTTATTTAATGCAGACATTCGATGGTAAGGCAGTCCGAAAAATTGCCCAAATCGCATTTCTGTTTAAAGGTTGTCCTTAAATTCACAGAGTCCCAAATCCCTTCGTTTCAGAAACTCATTTATGTTTTTCGATCGCCCTTAATTTCACACTATCCCAACTGTTATAGCGATTCCTTCAAATATTAATAATTGGTAAATATTGGTTTGAACCTGAGTTCCCAAAGGATTTTTCTGGGCTTGCAGCCCTGATTAAAGTGGATAATTTTGTTTGTTTGATTTAATTGTGTATTAAGTCTTTTAACTGACATGAACGAGTTTTCCTGTTCCTTCTTCAGATAATTTGTTGGTAGACTTTGATTTCTTAGATCTATTTTTTTTTTATTTCGGAAATTAAATATAACAAATTTATTATAATACCATTATACACTTATTGCCTGTAAATGCTTAAAAACTTAATGTAATTAATCAACTTTTCCAATTCTAGGTTGTTTAGACTATGCAGTTTATTGCTAAATTCCCATTCGTCAGAGTCTGCCAGTGTAGTTTCGAATACGATGCCCTGACGAGTCTTTTTGTATTCCTTTAAATCCGCCTGCATACTTCGATAAACGGCCCGGGCACATACAGTTGGTATCGTGTATGGATATCGGATTTCTATGTCAGAAACCTTCTCATATAATTTCTCTAAACGATCATAATCTTTACCAACATCTTTTTCTTGGGTGCAGAATAGGTGATATATGCGTTTGTTGGCTTTTTTGTTTCTCAACTCAAGTAATCCCACATACTGTTGACAAATGGTAGGGGTATTGGCGGGAGCCTCATTACATTTAAACATAATTGTACTTAGAATCTCAGGAAATGTATTGGTATTAATGGTGGGCGGGGTGGGAATTTCTGTAGATTCCTTGTCCTGTTTCTTGCTTCTCGCTCTGTTGGACTCTGTCCTAGGCCAGTCCGAAATGTTAAGCACTGGTGGAGATTTGGTCTGGACGGTAGCTACAACAGTGGCTTCTGCTTGATCAGCCATTTTTGCCGCTTTGTTCAATTATCTTTTGTAATTATTTGTTGGACTTCAAAGTGTGGACTAAATTTGGGTTTCTATGGGGTAATTGCTTTTAAATAAAGTTGTTGTGTTTTGTTTATTTGTGAAATGACTCAAAAACAAAGCACATCTGTTGAAAGCTTTGTAATTAGAGATGACCGGTACCACTGATTCCACTGTGAATGGCAAAAACATACAGGGTGTTTTCGTAAATAAAAATTTATTATTAATCTTATGTTTTTTTTAGAAGAGCATTACAATTCAAGGCAGCAGTATTAAGTATTTCAGTTCTTAATTTATCTCAAATTTTTTCCGAACTTGCGAAGGTAAGGCGAACTGAAAAACGCCAAAAACGGAATTTATGTTCTTAAATCGGCGGAAATTCTGTCAAATCTCTACTCTTTAAGCCCGTCCTTAAGTAAAAAAATGTCAAAAACTCATTTGTGGATCAAGGATTTTGCCTAAATCTGTTCGGAAAGTAATTTCTTCAAGACTGTCGAAGGTAAGGCAGTCGGAAAAGTGGCCGAAATTCCATTTCTGTTCTGCCATTTCTGGTTAAAACACTTCTCGTCTATAAAATACATTTTTATTTCAAAATATCGAAAGTAAGGCAGTCCTCAAATCGCGCTTTATTTCACCCTACTTTAACTCTTAAGACTCTTCCTTGCGTATATCGTCGCAACTTACCCTGAAACCTGCTCGGATAATTAATTTTTTTTGGAATTTCGAAATGGCGTCCTTAAGTCCAACCTTCAAAAATTTCCTTAAAACTGTCCGGAGTTTTTTAATACACTTAAAAAGTTCACTAAAATTCTGCTCAGAAGTTTGGAACGCATAGAAGGAATCATCTCCGACGAGCATGACGAGCTGAGTCGATAGAGATTTGTCCGTCTGTCTGTTTCTACGCAAACCGGACCCTCAGTTTTGAAGCTATCCAGCTGAAATTTTGCACAGAGTTATCATTTAGCTGCTCACTTCGCATATGTCTAAACCAAGCGGATCGGCGGGTTACTTTTAGAAGCTGTCATAGCATCTGTTTCAAGTGTATTAAAACTTCGGCACAGACGAAGTTAGCTTTGCTTTCTCGATTTCTCTTTTGAAGGTGCGGAATTTTGAAAAACATATGACTCGTCAGTGAACTGAACAGAACCAATTTGCTGTGTGGTTTTCGGCTCGGTTCAGCATTTTCGAGGGAACGCCGGTTCGGTTATCAGCTGGAATTTTGGTTCGTGAAACCGGGTTGCATCCCTGTTTAAAATTGCATACATCTTTTGAGAACACTATTTTATAATGTCTACTTAGTTTCAAGAAGGTTTTTTTTTTTATCTACCACCATGTAGACTACATAACCATCGCTTAAAGATCCAATCAATGGAAATACAATATTGGTATACAATTTTGAATAAATTTATTTATTTATTGCTGGTAAATGCTTAAGAACTTAATGTAATTAATCAACTTTTCCATTTCAAGTTTGTTAAGATAATGCAGTCTTTGGCTTATGGACGACTCGTCAGTTTCTGTCAGTGGTGTTTCGAATATATTGCCCTCACGATTCCATTTGTATTTCTGAAAATCCTCCTGTATACTTTTCAATAGAGCACGGGCACATATAGTTGGTAGGGTGACTTCATTTTGGATTTTGATATTAGATTTGTTCTTATATAATTTCTTTAAACGATCATAGTTTTTAACAATATTTTTTTCTTCTGCACAGAAAAGGTGATATATGCGTTTATTGGCTTTTTGATTGATTAAACAAAGTAATCCCACATATTGTTGACAATTGGTAGGAGGAATTGCGGGAGCCTCATTACTTTCAAGCAGAATTCTACTTAGAGTTTCAGAAAACGTAATTGGACTAATGGTTGCTTCGGTTGTATCTGTCATTCTTTTAAATTTTATTTTGCAAATTTTCTCTAATCGTTAGCCATTTGTGGTGACTGGTCTTAAATGAAATTACTTTCCTGAAATGACTCAATTTTACACAAAACAACAAATCGAAATTGTTAAAAGCTTTTTAATTAGTGATGGCATTTAACTGATTCCCTGTGAGTGGCCCTGAAGCTTTTGGTATCAACAGTCTGAGAAAGTCTCAGCTGTTATTTCATTAAACAAAACTAACAACATGGAAGAAAACAACACAGAGACGGAAGAAAAAATAAGTAAGTTCTAGTTCTCTTTTTTTAAAAAGACACAAATTACTTTAGTTATACAAATTCCCTTTCAGCATCATCCATAAAGGTGCTGCACATTGGAACTCACGAATCTGAAACTATGAACAAAAATCCAACTACCCACTCGACTAAGCACTACGAATGGAACTTCGAAGCAGAATTTATAGAACGTTTGAAGAAATCAATTTTAACTGGCACAACTCCTTTAGTCCATGGTAATAATGAGAATTTAATAGAAAGATTTGAGGCCAGAAGTATACAAGGAAATGGCAAGCATTATTATCAGTTCGATTGTCATAAAAGTCTGACTAACCATGCAACTGGTGGCGGCACTATCATTTCTGGACCTGCCTTCAATGCCAAATGTGTGCTAAAGTTGGTTAAAGAAAGACTTAAAAAGGCTAATTGGATTTACGATAATGTGGTGGAGTACAAAAAGGACGATCAATTTATACAAGGAATAGTTTCCGATTGTCTCGGTGCGGAAATGGGAAAATTCTACAATTATATGGTATATCTGCAGGAACCATTTCGATGTAATAATTAATTGAGAAAAATGTTTTGCCAATTTCAGTTAGAAATAATAAATATAAAAAAATTTTCAATTCCACTTCCACGGCAACTTTTCAAGTGTAAAGCAGTGTTCCCCAGCCATGCCCCGAGGGGCCGAACACACTCGGAAATTTACACCGAATGCTTGCCGAAGTAATACATCAGTGAGTGTTAGGGAGAGACAGAGAGTCCCACTTCTTGGGGAACCCTGGTGTAAAGCAAAAGTCAGGCTCTCTCATTTCCAAATATTCCATTTTCAGTCGTTTCGCTTGTACAAGGTGGGCCAAAAGAAGTCACCCTATTGGAAGATGCTCTTATTTTTACAAATAGCCGCCAAAGTCAGATCTGTTTTGACATTTGTGGACTAGACAGATGTAGAATACAAGTGAACAAGCCATGGATCGATATACTCCCCAAGAATGCGGAATAATCGTGTCTATTTTTTTGCGTAACAATTCGCTGTGGGTTGGCGCGCGCTCCGGCAGACCCCGGCCGCCCTACACCGACGCGCAACACTGCGCCGTTTGGCCACCAACCTTGAGAGTATGGGACCACCGGACGTTGCCAGTAGCCGGCCCCGGAGCGCCCGTTCGGCCGAGAATATCGCCGAGCTGTCGCCGGAAACATCGACTAGACGCCGTGCCTCGCAATTAGCCATCAGCCGGTCGTCCCTAAGGCGAATTTTGGTCAAAGACCTGCGCATGTTCCCGTACAAAGTCCAGTCCGTGCATCAGCTGCTGCTGTCGACCGCCAAACGCGTTTAACCTACGCCCAAGCCATCCTCAATCTCGAGGACGAAATGGACGATTTTTCGACCAAAATCATAATGAGCGATGAGGCTCATTTCCACCTCAGCGGGTACGTGGACAAGCAAAACTATCGCTTTTGGGGCACCGAAAATCCACGAGTGATGCACGAGGAGCCATTACACCCGCTCAAAGTGACTGCATGGTGCGCTGTTCACGCTGGAGGAGTCATCGGGCCATTTTTTTCGAGAACGCCGCTGGTCAAACGACAACAGTGGACGGGCGGTTGGGGCTGTTAACCGGGTTTTTCTGCCGCAATTGGACGAATAAGGACTGGAGGACATGTGGTTCCAAAAGGACGGAGCAACGGCACACACTGCGCGAGCCACCACCGACATTCGCAGTGGCCTGCCCGATTTAAACGTTCCAGACGTTTTTTGTGGGGTTTTTTGGAAGCCCTCAAGGACAACATTCGACACGAGTGCGAGAATCTGCAGCCCAAAGTTCTTGCCGAAGTGATGAAAAATGCCATAAAATGAGCCCGTATGGCAATCAATTGTAACGGCGCCCATTTGGCCGATATCATCTTCTCGAAATGACCAATAAAATTCTAAAGGTTCAAATAAATATAATCAAAATACAGAATATACGTTTTTTATTTAGAAAAAAAATGAAAGCCAAACAACATCGGATGACTTCTTTTGGCCCACCTTGTACTTATATGTGGTGTCTCTCTTCTGTGTCAACTAGTGGTGACCCCGACGTGATTGTGTGTGAGCGCGCGTTTGTTTTTTTGTTCGCGTCACTCGCATACATATGTGTGTGTGTTGGTTTTTTGCAATTTTCGGTGGCTGCGAATTGTTGGAGAAAATTGCGAGTTGATGTTCAAATGTCTGGGGTCACCACTATAGAGATTAAAATGTCGGTGTTCAACTATATTCTCTTACTATATTTATTATTAAACTTAAACCTTGTAACATAATTTGTCGGTAAGGGCCAGCTCCGAGCGCTGGACTCCCGATCGCTTGCCGCGGTTGTCTCACTCACACTATTCTAACTCTTAGAGCTGCCATAGTAGTCGATAGTTTTCGTAACTAGTGTGGGCAGAGCAGCCACAACCATTGGACCCTAATGTCAGCAAGGCCTATTCAACCAAATCCACTCCAATCATCACTTGGCGGAGAGAATTCAATGGGCCAAGACTAAGCTCTCCAGTGCAAATTTAAAGGCGCGTTCAGCAACATCGTTGACGGGAGGCTGCGTTTTTGTATCCAAATGGATGAGAAAAGGAGGGTCGGATGCTTCCCAGACGCGGAAGAAACGCCCAGAAGTGTCACCAATCAAAGAAGAACTTGCGATATATGCGTTTATGGGCTTTTTCATTGTTGTTTGCCACAGAAATGAAATACTTGAATAAATTTGCTCCTAACGAAACACCCTGTATAACATTTGTTTATTTCGTCAAGCATGAAATAAAGCTTTTGATATTCTCAGTCTGATAAAGCCTCAGCTGATTCTTCATAAAACAAAATTAACAACATGGAAGAAAACAACGCAGACTCTGAACATAAAACAAGTAAATTAAAGTGTTCTTTAAAAATATAATCAAATTACTTCAGTTCTACAAAATCCACTTCCAGCATCATCCATAAAAGTGCTGCATATTGGCACTCACGAATCTGAAACTAGCAACAAAAATTCAACTCCCCACTCTACTAAGCACTATGAATGGAATTTTGATGCTGAATTTCTAGAGCGTTTGAAGAAATCTATTTTACCTGGCACAACTCCCTTAGCCAATGGCAATAATGAGAATTTGGTAGAAAGTTTTGGAGCCAGAAGTATACAAAAAAATGGCAAGCATTATTATCATTTCGATTGTATAGATTTTCATAATCGTAAAAAAAGTCTGACCAAACACGCATATGGCGGAGGTATCATTTGTGGACCTGCCTACAATGCCAGATGTGTGCTACAGTTGGTTAAAGAACGACTCAAGAATGCGAATTGGATTAAAGATAATGTGGTGGAATACAAAAAGGATGATCAATATATACAAGGAATAGTTTCTGATTGTCTCCATGCGGAAATGGAAAAATTCTACAATTATTTGGTGTATTTGCAGGAACCATTTCAATGAAATAATTAATAGAAAAGAATAAAATCTAATATCTAATCTTAGTTTTTCAATCATTCTGTCCAATAGCCAGTTAATGTTTTCCTTTTTGTATTAATCCAGTATTTCACCACACAATAAACCAAAAAAAACTACAACTTATTGTTTTTGTTTTTAAATTTTCCTATGTATTTTTCTGTAGTAAATACTTGACAAAATTAATCATCTTTTCCATTTCTTTCTTGTATACATCATGTAGTCTATAGCTCATGGCATAAGAACTTTCACCTATTAGTGGAGTTTCAAATATATTTCCTTCACGATTCCATTTGTATTCTTGTAATTCTTTTTGTATTCTTCGATATAGGGAGCGCGAACATATGGTATCTATATTGATTTCATTTTCGATTTGGATTTCAGAATTATTCTCATATAATTTCTTCACACGTTGATAGTCTTTATCCACATCGATTTCTTGTGTACAGAACATGTGATACAAGCGTAAATTGGCTTTTGGTTTGATTAAGCAGAGAACGCACACATATTCTTGCAAATCGGTGGACTTATTGATGTGAGGATTAGGTGGAGCATCATCACATTTTAATAGAATTCGACTTATAATTCCTGGAAATGTTTTCGGATTAATGGTGGGCGGCGCGTTAGGATTTTCCACGGGTTTCGTTTTCCGCTTTTTGCGCCGTCTCCTACTGGGTTGTGTGCTATTCGAAGTATTGTGTACTGGTGGGGATGTGGACTCTGTGGTATATTCTTCTTTAGCTGCCTTTTCCATTTCTGTTTTTATAATTTCTCGCTGGATCACCTTTCCTTGTGCGGTGTGTCTTATGTGAAGATTAATTGAGTAATAAAATGACTAAGACAACAAATTGAAAGCTTTCTCGACAGTTTTACTGTTTTCAAGTGAATGGCATATACTTAAAGGGTGCTGCTTTAAGAGCAACTAAATTGGAAGCACTCATTGGAGTTGATTGATTAACATTAAGTTGATTTTTTATTCTTTAAAGGGGTACGATGAAATTCTACTTTTTTTTAATAGTAAAACTAAAATGGACAATGGACTATTTCAAAATATCCCCTATAAGTTCAAGTTATAAGGTGTTTCCCCCGGGCCTGGACTTTTGAGAGGGGCCCGGAGACCGGATTTTTGTCGAAAACTTATGTAAACTATGTACAACATGAGAAAAGAAAGTGTTTTTCAATATGTTGATCTGTAGTTCTAACGGAAACTTCAGAGTTGAATGTGCCAGTCTTCAAGAACACTACAGTGTTGGAGCAATTCCGGAAGATGCAAGTGCTAAAGCAATGTTCAATTCAATAAAAGTTCAAAACATGGCGCAGTATGTGATCATTCCATTTGACATCTCAGCATATATTTCTGATTTCCCACCCGACAATATCTCGTATGTATCTGGACCTGGACGAGATTTACGTAAGTCTTAAAATGGGCAACACACTTGGTATATGGACTTGTACAGCAGCTAGCTTACAACCTTGCACACTTGTTAGTTCTTGGTGTATCGAATTGTAACGAGCACTTCAAATACATGTGCTCTACAACTCCACACACTTAGTGTATGAAGTTGTAATGAAACTGGAATACTACTGGAATACTGTAATATATGTTTGTTTAAGACAGCGTTGGACAAGCCCTGGCTCCATAGCTCCGAGAGTTATTTTACGGCACCTGGCGCCTGCGTGGCATTAAAAATTGCCTCGGTTCTTGGCCCCAGCCGCACTCAGTTGTCTCGTTTCGAAGCGAGCTAAAACAACAAATCCAGGGCGCTAGTAAGTCGCAAAAGCAGTCAGCAAAACAGGTGCAGTGCGCGCGATCGACACGACTGCAAAAGCAAATGTATGCAGTGTGTGTCTGGCTTGTCGACTGGAGCCTCGCCAATAAGGGATTGTTGTTGGATTGCTCTCAAATTGAAGAAAAAGCCCATTTTGCGCACAGTTCAGCACATAAATTGAAACTGGTCTTCCAAGACTCTTGAAAATATTTTATTAGTGATGCCCTTAATCAGTGATGCCAATTCAGATACCAGCGATACCAGAATTTTAGGTCAAAAAGTTGCAAAAATTATATTAAAATAAAGTTGAAAAAGGTGACAAACTGGCAACACCGCCCTTAATGTCACAATTATGACACAACTGTTATACGCACAAAAACTACTCGAGTTTTTGTTCTTCAAACTTTCTATTTTAAAGTGTGTATACAAATTGTAGCGAGAATGTCCCATTACGTGGGCGCCTACTGTAATGCATGTTGTAGACCAACCTCATTCAGCTTTGCGCCGCTGGGATCTTATTGATTAGTGAAAACTTTATGGGAGATTTTGAGAAAGTGGTGATCGATATGTGTTACGATGCCAAGTACGGGTCGTCCTAACATTGGTCGCCGTTCTCAGAATGCTACGCGACACCAAAATGTCCCAAATACTATTGCAATGACTTAATTTCTGACGACGTCTCCGCTCCCAATGCCGACCTGTGGCCTAAATCTACTAGTTTCAACAAAAATGAAGTGGGCCTAGGTTTTTCCCTCAAAGTACACTTGATCTTCCATGTCTTTGGACTTAGTTTTAATTGGATAAATTAGCATTTTTTGACAAATTCGAACCCGTTCAAAGTATAAGTCTATCCTGTTTCAAACCTGCTCCTATTTGTCTTATTTCTCACCGTTTGACCGCCCCCGTCTAGTTTTTTGGTCCTACTATTTAGCGCCTCAATGTCTTTTTCCATCCCAGTTCTCGTTAAACAAAATTCCTTTCCATATGGAAGAATATGTATCGAAAACCATTGAAGTGGTTAGCTTATACTTATTTCTACATAAAATCTTAGCAAGGGCTACAAATGAGAATGTATGAGAGAACTTATTTGGGTACTATCCACAAGAGCAAACGGTACAGAAAGCCTTGTATGTTTGTTACAATTTTTATTTATTATATTTCATTTTACATTAATTTCCTAAAGCTAATCTTAAAGTGGGTAAAGCCATAATGTGTCAGTAGTTCCTTTAGTATATAGCCATTTGTTATGAAAAATACCGCACTTTGTGCGCCTATCCAATAGAAAGTTTGCCAAGTTCTAAACTCCAACAAATAGGCGGGCAGCAGCCATAGGGCTTGAGCAGCCAGCCAGAGTCCCAACAGTAGAAAACAACGTTTCCAGGAAAGTAGTTTAAAATTATTGAGGCACAGGGGAAGAATCGCCAGGTACCAAATAAAATATTGTGAAGTAACCACCGAATTGTAGGTGACCAGCACAAAAGCCAAAGGCAAACACACAAAACGGCAAAGTCTGACGGAATTGACCAAAAGCCAGACTCAAATATAGAATCAATATAAATTGTGGTGCCATTAGCAGGAGTTTAAGAGCCAAAGAAGTGTTTTCGTTTGAAGCGGTGCTTAGATATTGCAGTAGAAATTGCAGGCTAAAATTATGTCGCGCATCTTTACGCACAAAATGATAGAGATATGCCTCAAAGATGTACTGAAAGCCATACAAATAGTAAAAGATGCCGGTGAATGTGAGTAGACCCACTAGAGTGCCCAAAATGAGACACAATTGCTGGCCATTGGGTTTTAAAACAATTCTAAAGAAATCTTTGACACTTGTTATTAAACTGTTAGATAAGGACAAATAATAAGCCAGACTGAAGAGCAGGGGATAGAGTCTCAGGTGTATGACAAAACCATGTGCCAGACCTGCTGCAAAGATCAAACGTTTGGAGGAGTTCTCTCTATGCTCTGCCTTGATGATGAGGTAAAGACTTAATATCACAAAAAAACTGGAAAAACTATCGCCACTGCCACGAGTGGATATGACAGCCGTTAGAGGATTGTAAAGCCAAAAGCAGGCTGCCAACAAGGCTATATTTCCGGGCTGATTCTTAGCATCTAAGGCCTCATAGGCTTGAGCCGGTGTTTTGTGGCTAAACAGATGCTGTACAGTCTTTTCGAATTGTGCCTTAACCACCATGTAAACTAAGTTGTAGATGACTAAAGCTAACATTAGGTCAAATAGAGCGTAGATCAATTTACCGCAGGCGGCATGTACCAGCAGATTGGGCAATTGTAAATAGGCCAAAACGGGACTATAGCGATAGGTGTGACGGGCAAATGGTGACTCGCCGCGCAAAACCTGTCGTGCCCCATCGGTGACCACTTTGTAGTCTATGTCTGTATAAGGTACCGCCGAACGACTATCCTGGTACTGGCCATAGCATATCAAGAGTATCCTTAACACTGCTGAGATCAGCAAATGTTGCTTGAATGTTATATGCTGGAGCCGAGTCATTGCTTCACAATTTGGTCTTTAAGTCCATGGCCGCTTGGCGTATGCAGTGTAAAAATTCCTTAAATTCTTGGTCACAAATCTTATGCTGTACATTCAAATCCCGGGACACACAAACGGCATAGGCCGAGGCCTTAGCTGAGCACTTGCCCAGCAATATGGGATAATTACGCAAACGTTGATTGGCCTTGCGCACGGACTCCATTTAACGTTTGTGTGCCGGCACACGCTCCTGGCCAGGTGGCACAAGCAGGGGATCGGCTATGAATATATCGTACAGTGGCTTGGAGAAGAATATCAAGAGAGAGCTGGTTATGAATGTAATTTGAAACAGACGGGGATTGCGCTGTATCCAAGAACGCTTGGGCAAGACTGCAGTGCGTCGACGTTGCTGCTGTTGATCCAATAAGTCCTGTATCTGCTTGGGTGGCTTATATTCCGGCACGGGCATTATTTTGTGGGACTAAAATTAGATAATGTGAATTAAAATGTGAATCACATATATACCAGGGATGCAAAACTGGTTTTGAACCAAAACAAACTGTAACCGAACCGCTAATTCCAGCTAAAAACCCGAACTGAATACCAAAGCGGCGTCCCTTCAAAAATGCTGAACCGAACCGAAAATCACAAATTAAAACGTATAATTTCGGTTAAGTTCACCGACTAGTTTTAAGATGAAAAATTTTGGGAATTTCTATCATGTCCCTAACATATGTGAGCATCCCCGTAATCAAAAACTTTTTCTCACACCGAATTTAAACAGAAAGAGATAACTAGAGAGTTATGTTGTTCGAATATTGCACGTAGGAAACACATTGTTAAGGAGACGGATTGTAAAAATAACTCGGCGAACGGCTAATTTATTTTTAAATAAAAAGTAGGCGACGCAGCAAATTGTGCTTCTATATTAAATCTTCTTTGCAGAAGCTTTTCACATCTTTTTGGCTCTGCCGCAACTTCAAAAATCCAAAAATATAACTTTCCGAACAGGTTTAAGGGTAAGTCACGACGATACACTCAAGCAAGGGCTTTAAGAGTTGAGATGGGGTAAAATTAGGGGTGATCCATGAATGGAAATGAGTTTTGAAACGTTTTGCGGCCTGCAATGCCATCGAAAGTTTGAAAAAAAAAATAGCTTTTCGCGCAGACTTAAGGGCGAATCGGGATTTTATACTTCAAAATGGTTTTAAGGCTTGAGATTCGACGAAATTTAGGACGATTCTTGACCTTTTGGAATGTAATCGAAGGAAAGACGAAAAATAACTTTCCACACAGATTAAGACAAAATTCGGGAGGTAATCCTTAAAAACATGCTTTAAGAATGAGATTCGGCGGAATTAAGGGCGATTCTTGAACAGAAATGAATTTTTGGCAGTTTTTGAAACTTGCTTCTAACTTTAAAAATCAGTATATCCGTAACGGGCTTTAACGGTTGAGATTTTACAGAATGTTCCTGTTCCTATCGGTATGCATCCCTGATTTATGCAGTGCAACTCACGGCTCGTTGGTTTTGGTAGTCCTATACTGCTTATTCAAGTCAATGCCACTGCAACACACAGATTCCTTATGCCACTTCAAACAGCATTGGCGCATTGCTTCCAAGGCCTCAACACATTTATCCTCCTGGTAGTTGTTCTCTGTGGGGCGAAACTCACACTTACATAACCTGAACTAAAACCATTGTGTGTGTGTGTGGAGGATATTTACCGTTAAGACAAGCTTGTATACGACAGGCGTTTGCTTTGCAGGGATCTTTACGACGCCCAGACATGTACTTGGGCCTAAATTGTAAATATAAATTAAAGTTTTAAGTAATATTCTCTCCTCTAATATGCCGCATTTGACATTCACACAAGCCCACTTGTTTTAGAGATGAGCGTTTGCTACGAACGATAGTTATCGATATATCAGTGACTTCGATAATAATCACTGCTTTTATTTGCCATTCACCGGGGCAAACCACCATTAAGGAACTGTTCTTGTGTAAAACAATTGTGTTTTATTTAAGCCAAACAGGATCAGGACTTTAATATACATAGTTCCAGTAGCCGGAAATGCCCTCTAAAAAGAAAAAATACAATGCACGCTTTCCGGCGGTAAGTAGAGCTACAAAATTGTAAGCCTCCCCACAATTGGTTATCAGTTTTTGTGCACACACACACACGCATACACACGCACATGCAGACTTCATAGACAAACGTGCCCTAACATTTATTTCGCCTTCTCTTCCTTTAGGGTCGCATCAAGAAGATCATGCAGAGCGACGAGGAGATAGGAAAGGTAGCCCAGGCAGTGCCCGTTATCATCTCCCGCACTTTGGAACTGTTTGTGGAGTCCTTGCTAACAAAGACCTTGCGCATTACAAACTCCCGCAATGCCAAAACTTTGTCCACATCCCACATGAAGCAGTGCATCATGTCGGAGCAGCGTTTCGATTTCCTTAAAGAACTGGTGCGCAACATACCAGACATCTCAGTGGCCGAGGAGGCTAGCTCCTACAATGATGATGAAGTGGAGGTGGTGCAGAGCTCACCGGAAGACCAATATCCGGATTCGGATACGCCATATGATCTTAGCCTGCCATCTACATCTGTGAGGGGCGGCGGCGGTACCAATGGTGGTGGTTCCGCCTATACGCGTTCCATGAGCCTAAATGGTAGCGGCGCACTGAAGCGACAAATTCAGCAGCCACAGCACCCGCATCCTTCGGTCATAGTGCCAAATGTAGCCGCCTTGGCCTTGCATCATTTGCCCGCCAAGCTGTCCCGTTCGGAATCCACACCTGCCCCAGTCGCCGCCGCCTCCTCGTACACACCGCGTGGCCGGCCGCCCCTAAACAAATCTTATGATACTGCCATACCTGCTCCCATATGTAGCTACGAACTCAACAAGCCCATAGTGAAAATCGATTATAGCCATGTGCAAGCCACCACCAAGTTGTCGACACCAGCCGAGTCGGACACCACCTCCTCCTCATCCTCAGCAACAAATGCCGCCACCTTTAACTTTGATCTGGCGTCTCCAGTTATAAATATAGATCTGACAAATATTGTGCCCACTGCGGTAGCCCAGACCAACAACAACAACAATAACAACCACCAAATTGCTGGCAAGAGCAGCGCTCCTCTAATCATTCCAAAGGCCACCAACAGCAACACTGTGCTGGTGGCACCACCTCCACCGTCAGCCACCACCACCACGTCCCTAACAACTGAATCATTTTTCGAATTAGACGAAGACTATGACAACATCTGAATATTTGTAGAATTTAATGCGAGAATGCGCTTTTAAATTATTGATACATTAAATTATGTACTTTATAGCCCTAAGTAAGCAAAGTAATGCAAAATCAATATCTTTTTTTTTTTGGCGAAATAAAGACCCGTATGGATTGTAAGCTAAGTTAATGAGGAGTGATGAAATAGGGTGCATTCGATGCGAGCTTATCAGAACCAGCGATGGGCATCGCTTTTCTGCCTAATAAGCAATGAGCAATATAAATTCTCGACTGTCAACAACCAAATACGGCCACAAAAATCTGCTACGCAATTAATGTTGCCCTTTTTTTTGACTTTGCTGCCCACTGCTGATAAGAACTTTTTTCTGATTTTTTGGGCTTTTAAGATTGACTATTCCTCTATCCAGAGGTACACAGAGTATAATAAGTTTGTGCAAAAGTATGTAACAGATTGAAGGAAGCATCTCCGACCCTATAAAGTATATTCTTGATCAGCATCCCGAGTCGAGATAGCCATGTCCGTCTGTCCGTTCGTATGAACTAACAGATCTCAGAGATGGTAAGATAAAGAGGTTCGACGAGTATGGGACAAAAACTCTTATAGTTGGGCAGATCAAGTTTTTTTTGCACATTTTGGCCCCCCGCCCCCCACAAATTAGATAACACAGTTTTATAGATAGAATGTTCGTACCTTTTGGACATAATTCCATTTAAAAATTGGAATTTAATTTTGATATAAAAAAAACGGCTCGATATTTTTTAAAGGTTGGAAAGGTTGGTTCATGTCAATTATTTATGAAAAACAATTTCAGTCAAATGACCACCACGGCTGACTTGGAAGTAGCCCATTCGATTCACCCAATTTTTGAGAACATTTTCAATTGTCGGCACGTATGTCAGCAACAGCAACTCTAATCTCGTTCTTCAACTCATCAATTAATTCAGGATTGTTTGCATAACATTTGTCTCTCACCGCTCCCCAAAGAAAATAGTCTAACGGTGTCAGATCACAGCTTCTTGGAGGCCAATTCACATCTCCATATTTGCTGATTATTCGATTTTCGAGGATAGGGCGCAGATGATCGATTGTGGCGTACGTTGTGTGGCACGTAGCGCCGTCTTGTTGAAACCAAATATCGTCCAAGTCTTCCGCTTCAATTTCCTCGAAGAACGAATCACTTAACATTGGCCAAATGATCAATGTTTTCGGTCGAGCGCACCGGACGAGTACGTACACGGGTTGTTTTATCCACCAACATTCCAGTTTCACGAACTCGCATCACGAATTGATCCACAAATTAAGTTTTCGGAACATTTTGTTAATGTTTTTTTTTTTTTAATTTCGCACAGTTTGAGTCGAGGACTGACCCATTTGGAAATATGTTTTTAATATTTCCCAACTTTCTTCAAGCGAATAGCGACCCATTTTGTAAATGTCAAAGTTTTTCCGAATGACATTTGACGTTTTTAAAGTCAAATTTTGCATAGTCTAAATTCCAAACACTAGATGGACCACCCTGTATTTAGTAATCTGGATTATTTATCGATCCGCCAAAGGAATGCTAAAGAACGGATGAACAATAGTCGAGTTATAAGAGAAACAAACAGTTTTATGGGCAGCCACGACGATGGGCAGCACTTCGCAAACCATAACACAAACTTTGACAGGTACAGAGTTTATTATAGTCGGGCTTGACCGACTTTTTTCTTGTTTTTTTGACAGCAAACTCATATGCGAACTTAGTGGGGCAAAATTAAACCTTTAGGAAACAAAGATAAGACTTGCAAAAGTTATAAAACTATCAGGCCTTGTTCTCGTTTCCGAATTCGATTGATCGGAATTGCTAAAAGTTGCGATTTTCAAGAAAAGAATGTCAAATTCTGTTGATTCGATTTTCCATCAAAAGTGTAAAATGAAAGCCAAATAACACAGTCGGTTTTTGTAAGCGGGAACATTTCATGATACAATAATTACAAGGTAGCGCACTGCGCAGCTTTATTATACTCAGTCGGTATTGTATCGATGATTCAAAGGTGTAGTCGGGTAAATAGAACTGACATGGTGGCTTTCAATTTCCTGATGTAGGAAGTAACTTCTATCGAAATACAAAAATGTAAAAAACCGGCTTTGTGGGCCTTGGTTTTTGAGTGTTTTACAGCCCTGGGATTTGATAAACTCTCGCGCATGCGAAAAGGCACTTCCGGTTGCGCTACCTTGTAATTATTATACTCTGTACCAAAGGTACACAGAGTATAATAAGTTTGTGCAAAAGTATGTAACAGCCAGAAGGAAGCATCTCCGACCCTATAAAGTATATATATTCTTGATCAGCATCAACAGCCGAGTCGATATAGCCTTGTCCGTCCGTCTGTCTGTCTGTCCGTATAAACAAACAGATCTCAGAGATGGTAAGAGATAGAGGTTTGACATGTATGGGACATATGTTTCTTATACTTGCAGGCAGATCAAGTTTATTTTCAATTTTGGCCCCCTGCCGCCCCCGCAATTTTTAAAAAACCTCATATCGCCCACAGTTTTGCAGATAGTTGGTTCGTTCCTTTTAAACATATTTAGAAATCAGTCTTATCTATAGATTCACCAAAGGATTGGTCAAGATCGGATGAACGATACAAAAGTTATGATCAAAAGAAAATTTTATATATGTTCCAGGCTGCTTCTGCAGCAACGAGCTGCTGCATTTATTTGTGATTTGTCGTTGTGTTTCCAACTGGCTTCCATAGCTCAGTGGGTAGGGTGTTGAATCGCGGCGGCGCGTTTCTGTATACTGGGGTGGTGGTTCAAATCACATTGGCGGCGAAAATCTCCAAAACCTGAAGTGGTGGTTCTTGTTACAGATCTCAGAGATGGTGAGAGATAGAGGTTTGACATGTATGGAACATATGTTTCTTATACTTGCAGGCAGGCAGATCAAGTTTATTTTCAATTTTTGCCATGCCCCTATCGGTCAAAAGCTAGTGAATTGTAAGTTCGGACGGAAGAAAGTAGCAAAACTTTGATCTTTCTGAAATAGTTATGTCTGGTCACATATATTGCGATACTACGTACTACCAAAGATACAGAACAACAGGATGCGTATTCTGCGTTGTATTCTCTACTTTGGCGCAAAAGACTACTGGTACATTTTAAATCGTTTTCTAGCCAGGTTTCATTGCTTGTGACTAGTATGTAAGAGGTCAAGTGCATCCCTATTATGCTCTTCTCCGGGAGGAGCTGTTTGATAGATCCTTGTCTAGTTTTATTTTGACGACTCGTTTCCCTTAATGTTGCGAAGTCAATTAGCACAGTCAAGTAGAATTATGATTTAAGGGCCGTTTCTCATGTTCCTCTTTTTGCAAATCCAGGTGGATTTTACGCATTAGCAAAGCTCATGATCAAAATAAGCTGTGCAAATTCACCAAATCCACCTACATTTGCAAGAAAAGGAACATAAGAAAACGGCCCTGAGAAGTTAAAAAGCTGCATTTAGGGCGATCTTCTCATGTTCCTGTTTTTTCAAATCCAGTTGGATTTTCCGCATATTCTTAGCTCATGCTCAAAATGAGCATTGCAAAGTCACCAAGTCCACCCAGATTTCCAAAAACTGAAGCATGAGAAAAACCCCCTAGTAGGCTTCCAATCTTTTTTCGTTTTTTTAAAGTCACTTTTCAAAAACAAAAAAAATTGTTTCAACTCGTTTATCAATTTACATTTACAAAAATTTTTCTGTAAAAATGTTTGCCTTCATCGATGGGATTAAGAAGCCACCCCTGGAAAACAAAAAATCCTACATAAACATACCAGAAGCCCAAGTAATTCAAGACGTTGAAGCTTACCTAGCTCAGACCAAGTTTAACAAGGATATTGAGATAGCTTTGCGTGATCAGGGCTTGATATATTCCAAATACAGGGAAATGGTTTCGCATCTTCAGCCCAGCTTCAAACTTCAGTCGATGCGTATCGAGAATGCGAAAAACAATTTAAAATTGGTGAAAAAATTACTCACGAATAAGAATGAGTTTCAGACACGTTTTCAAATAGTTAATGGAGTTTACAAGGAAGCTACCGTGCCGCCTGTGAAGAAGGTCACATTACTAATGGGTCAAAATGCTTTTGTGGATTTTGAATTGAAAGAAGCTGAAACATATTTGATTAAACAGTTGGGAGATATGGTACAGCAATTTAAAGCCTACGAGCATGACATGGACTATTTGAGGGAACAGATGACCACAACTCGTATGAATATATCGCGCGTATATAACTTTGGTGTAAACGAACAAAAAGGAATAATGGAAACGGCCCTAGCAGCTCATTGTAAATGAGATGTAACAAATTTTGTATGACAACCAACTATAAATGGTTAATTAAAGCAATTTCTCAGTTGAAAAACTTGTTTTAGTTATACAAATCGTTTCTATAGAATTTATACTTGACTAATTTTGATCAAAGTTTATCTGACTAGAACCAATTTTCTGAAAGCTTTTAACAATTGCTTAACACAGGCCTTCCATCGGATTAGCTGAACCTAACCGAAAGTCTTATTATACCAAGATTATAGAGAAACGAGTGATGCTAGTTCGGTAAGATGATTTTAATGATTAAAATTCGAGTATATCCACTTCACGTCCTTACTAGCGCTTTAAGTCGAACAAAACGTCGTTTTAGAATCGAAATTCTTGATCCAGTTATGAATTTTATATACCCAATTTCAAAACCAATAAAGTGACCACTGAACCGAACCAGTCCACATTCCCTAACAGTAAACCAAAAGAGTTAATTGTTCTTTAATGATTAAATAAATTCCAATCCTCATTTAAGTCCAACTTCAAAGTCATCTCTGACCGTATAACCATTTCTAAAGGGGTCAAGGATATTAGGGAAAACTGCTTAGTAATCAGCCAACTAAATTCAGCAATCTTTTAGTAAAATTAGGTGTACTGCTACATACTTACATACGAAATAATAATTTACTTAACTTCTAGGTGCGTCCAGGCCATGTCCCATACAACTCACTTATTGTGTAATGGTCGAATGTACGAATGGTCGAATGGTGGTCTGTGGTCACAGTCAATTACAATTAAATGCCTTTCATGAAGTCCCACCTGGGGATTGCCTAGATTTTTGCACACGCAACCGTCAACAAACAATTGATATTAATTTATGAGTCAATGTGGGTCAGGCCCAGTTGCGAGGACGAGTCATCGCGTGGGAAGATCTTAGACTTAGCTTGTTGCTAGCTTCCACCCAGCTGCGCCCAAAAGGTGCAGTTGCAAATTATAGGAATTAGATTGAAAGCACTGAAGCCAACGGATAAAGGGTGAGGCATAATTGATTAAGGTCGCAGGCAGATGGGTATGCCCCGTAAATTACCGAATCTGCAGCACCAATGCACTCTGCCACATTTCAGTCATAGTCAAAAGTTACAACAAAAACAACAAAATCAACTGGCGACGCGCCGCCAGTGCCAGGTTTTCATGTCCAAGGCGTATTTATGTCAACCGGAAGTAGGTTTACTGACCCACGTATACGTGTCTACTTCGGCTCCTTTTAGCAACTTCGGCCACTTGAAAACTTCAACAACGACTGGACAAAGTCGGCAAAATAAAAAGGAAAAACCACCTTAGTATAAGAAGGTATTTGCTGGCGTAGGATTAGTTTTTCTACGAACGGCGAGTGCAGTGCATCGGATTCGGATCGATGCAAATGCGCGTAGTGCTCCTGGGTAGGCAGTGTGTGTGTTGGGAATAGTTCTAAAATTATAAAAAAAAGAGAAAATTTCAATTCAATAATCGCCAAATTTAAAGCTAATTGCTTGAGAAAATCTGTAACTAGGACTTTCTTTTATGGAAACGGTGACAATTTCATGCTAATTTGTGGACTTTTCCATCCAATTCAATTACTCAAGTGGATGTCCCCTAATCGACTTGATTTACATTTAAAGTTTTCGGCAAAGACTTTTTGTGTTGTGGTGTGCACGACATTAGCCAAGGATATTGCATACGGTAGACGGTGTGTGTGGTGTTTGTGTTTTCCATGTTGCAACAGAAGTGCGCCGAAGCAAAGAAAACTATTTAGAAGCTTGAAGTGTTGTTGACTTTTTACCGCTGAAAAATTGTTGCTGTTAGTCTGACCCTCTTGCCAAAGCCAAGGAAAGAGTGCACTGCACCCAGGTCGGCGCTTGATTATGCGATGTTCCTTCGACACGGTCGCCACATACCTCAGACATACGTGCATATGCACGGTGAAGTGCATTGGCTTTGTCTAGTTCTGCTGTGTGTGTGTGTGTGCTGAGCTGAGTGTGAGACAAATACTTGATTATTAAAAAATTAAACTCTCCTTAAAGAAGGTCGAACAAGTTATGCTTAAGGCTGCATCTTTGTTCCCCCTTCAAACATATCGCGTGCCAGACCCAACAACAGGTGTATGAAAAGTTGCCTAAATAGAAAAAAAAAACAACTACCAGATGAATGAAGGCACGCCAACAAATCAAAAACCTCTCTGGCACCAAGGCGAACGTGCCAATTTAAGGCGAATTTGCAGCGGTATCTTTTGAGGGTTCTGCTAATGCGTGTGTACAGCCTGTTGGTTTTGATAGAAGTTTCTTGCCTGCGCTTTTTCTATGAATATTTTCAAACAAATTAAAGAAAACTGACCCACTTTGCTCCATTAATAAAGTGTGCCATTGTGACACGATAAAATAAAAATAGTGCGTGTAATATAAATCATTTTTCAAAAATACTGCTTACTTCAGCCGGCGGTTTTCTATGTGTGCGTTTACTTTCCACCTAAGGTCTGTTTCGCAGTTTTAAGACACTAGCATTTTACTTAATGCTTTAAAGAACTCCGCTACTTAGTTAAATTATTTTCAGAAATAGTAAAAAATATAGATGGATTACTTCATACCGGAAAGTACTTATTACGGGCTTCCAAACATTAGAACCGTTTTCCAAAACACTCTTCTGATCTCGCTTAGCCCGTGACTCATATAAATTTAGACTTATGTTATTGAAACTAGCCCAAACTTTCAGCTTTTCATTTCAATTTATCCTTAAAATTTTCCTTAAAAATATTATTGATATGTCTTGCGACGCAAGGGAAATAGTTGAAACCGGCTGAATTCGGTTTTGAACCAAACCGTTTTGAATCCAGAATTCCGACTTTTTCAAACTGTGAACCGAACCTTGAATCGAACCAAGTGTGCAAGAATATTTAAACCTGTTTTTAGACACTCAACGGTCTAAAATACAGCCTAATGATTTTGTAATATCTGGTCGATTTTGCACTGCAGAAACTTTGAGCCTGCAGAAAAGTATCATTAGAGCAGAGGCTGGCACGTCGCTACCTACTGGGCATAGGCAGCCTCTAAAAAGTGGCGCAGTCGCACACGCACACTACAAGTACAAACGTCGCTGTGCTGCGTGTTTGACTCTTGCTTAGCTGCGTTGTTACTGAATTGGAGAGCAAATTGACACACTCTCACACACACCAATGCAAAAATGTGATTGTGTTTTTTTCCGGCCACTGCATTAGAGCCTTCGATAACATTTGATAAAGGACCGTCGGTGTCAAACATTGTAAAGTTTTGGACATCTCACTGAGAAATTATGTCTAATCTAAAAAGTAGCACACAGGTCTGTTCCGGTTTTCACATATTTCTTCGATTTAAAATGAAAACAAAATCGACCGATTTGGTTTTAGCTGTTCTGGTATTCAAACGATTTGCAATTCGAATGTTTCATTTCTAAATTGTTTCCGTTGACTACACTTTCACCTTAATCAACTCAATTAATTCAATTAATAATCACTAAAAATAGTTGATAGTAGTTGAATATAGGTGTTAAAAATGTCGTTTATATTTTTAAGGGCATTTTATGAACATTTTCCCAGCGTTTCATAAACAAGTGAAAACCAGAACAGCTTGAACAAAATATGTGAATTCGATTTGGATGGCACATTGCAAAATTGAAGCTATTCATAAAAATTATTAATTTTTTTATTATTTATAATTTTTAAGGGAATGTAAAATGCCAAAAAGTATCCAAATACACTAAACAATGGTACAAAATTAACTTTAAGCCATTATTTTGACGCCTTTACGTACAAAATCGCATTTACTTTTGAATTCAGAGGCTCCCAGCAATGTGAATTCAAATCGAGTAAATCTATCGAATTGTGAAAACCGGAACAGGTAAACAAATCGAATTCGAGCAAATTTAGTGAAAGTGAAAACCGGAACAGGCCTGATAGTAAATCCATTACTCGACATCGACCTTATAAATTCAAATTTTATCTTTTTATTTAAATATGCATTCCAAAATAAAGAAATAATCACGCCTGTTCTCGATTCCGATTTCGTTGGATCGGAAGCTGATTTTCAAGTACCAATTAGAGAATTCGGTTGAAGAGTTTTGCAATCGACACAGTCAAATGGAGATAAGTCGCAAATTTGAAAGTAAAAGCAAAAAATACAATTTGTTTTTGGAGTCGGGAACGATTAATAATTTCGATTCCGAATTTAATTGCTTTTCTATTACAACTTTGAAAAACATGGACGAACCAAGGTTCGAACCAAAATTTTTGGCCAAAAGATCTTGACCCTTAAATTTCAGTACCCTAACCATTGATAAATTTTGTTTCGAACCCGCAAACCCAAGGCTCGTATAAATTGGTTTGGTTTACTGCTAAGGTCAAACCTTGAATTAAGTTTGCTGCCACATGAGTGCCTCTTTTAGAGGCAGAACCAAACATTTAGCCTCATTTAATTGGTTCGAAAACCGACTGGGTAGAGGTGTTAACACCAAGGCTGCTAAGCGGTCTGGACCCAAACACCGCAGAGCTGATTCGGTACTGGTTTTTGGGTCCCCCCAACCGGACCGTAGATAGACCGATTCTTCTAAATCTATGACATCCCGAATCTGAAACCGAACCAGATCTCTGTAAGATTCGGCTTACAAAAACTACCGTACTACATTTTTTTAAAGATTTTTTATAACCCTGCAGCTTTTAGCCGGCTCTAAGTCATGTTATGCTTTCGCATAACTTTAAACAGAGACACACAACACCACAAAGGAGGTTGGTAGATCGTACAGCTGTTTCATAAGTACACTCAATCATCAGCGATCATTGCCTAATCTAAGCCGCTCAAACAGCAGTCTCTCCATGCTTGCGTTGTTTGGAAATTCGAAAGCAGCATGCGCATTAAGGTCATACTGGCGCCCCCTTATTCGCTAGTCTATTGTATTTTACCGAAAAACGAGAAAAAGTTCAAAAATACTTTATGACGCCGGGCTCCAAGTTTTTGATATTACTCATACGCAGTGTTGCCTTTCAACTTTATAAATTTTTTTAGTTGGCGTTGATCTCTAACAAAATGTTTTCGTACTTTCAAAAGGTTACTCTGATTTAAACTAAAGATTGCAAAGCACAAGGTACGATACAAAAAAGGCATATTTGCAGTTTAAGCTGTGCGAACGCATAACATGACCTAGAGGCGGCTAAAAACTGCAGGTTTACTTAGGTCGTAAAAACAGTCACATATGATTTTTTATAAATTTCTTGACATTTTAGCGGTATAAAATCGTTTTTTACAGAAGATTTTTCGACTTTGAGAGTGGAAATAAAGCAAAATTAAAGTTGCAGCATGGCAAACTAACCTTCTTCAACATAAATAATGCCGAGTAGGTTTTAGCTTTCACCAATTTGTTGAAATTCATCAAATGATTTAAAAAATTTAGAAGGTTTGAACCAAAGTTCAAAACAAAAATTATACTTAACGACGGGCTCGAACCACCACACCGAAACTTCAGCAGAATTGTAGATGTTTGTAGCCCTGTTTTACACCGAAGCATTTGCCAGGGGTCATTTCGTTAGACCACCAAACCATCAAATCAATGCTGAAGTACATTGCTTAATACTCAGCTCACACTTTGACTTTTAAATCCTACCTAAAGATTTTCTACAGGCTTATACATTCCGACCGATCCTTCTGCAAATTAAGAGTGACAGCCGAGTTCTATACTAATAAACTACATTATGAATCCTTGATCCAGGACCAGCTAAGCTTTCATAATTGTCTGTCAGGAAGATCCCTGGGGGAAAGTTTTCTGATGCGTCTTCTTACTCTACTTACTGCTTTCTTTTGTCTGCTTAGGAGTCTTCTGGCTTGTGTGTTGGGGTGACTTTTTAGTCTCTCCACTTAATCACCTGCCTCTTATTTGATTAAGTCAACAATCGTGGGCACACTGAGATCACTCTCCAAATGTCTTGTGCACTTATACCGGGTGCTCCTGATAGTTTACGCAGACACCTCGACTAGAGGACACGGATCTTTTTCCGATAGGATCTTGCAACAATTCCTTATACTTGGATCCCTTATCTTCGACTAGAGAACACGGAACTTTTTCCGTTGGGATTTTGCAACAATTCCTTATACTTGGATCCCTTATCTTCAGGCTGGTGCTATGTTGGCCTTGTACATATGCACATTTTCCAGAGTGAGAGTTTCTTTCTGCTAGAGAGTAGCCATCAGACTTTCTTGAGACAAAAATTGTTCCAAAAAGTAACCAAAAATGTCACCAAAATAAAATAACCCATATGAGGCAAAACTTTTGGTCAAACTATCACAAAATGTATCAAGAATATAATCAAACTGTGGCGAAAGTTTGTAAAATTATCCCAAAATGTTACCGAATGTTATCACTGTTAACGTACACGAAGATCGAAGAGCAGGCTTATAAATTGCGATTCTAAAATGACTTCACAGTTTATGGTTCAAGAAAAAACGGAATTGTCTTACTTTTGTGACAATATAACTAAAAATTTAATTACGATTTCGGTATTTTGCCTTTTAAGGCGTGCAATTGTTTAATTTGACCTGTCTGAAAACTATGAAACAGACCTTATATATGCGTCAGCCTCAGGGTCTTACCGGTCTAGTCACTTCCTGCGCGCCAAATTGTGTCACAGAAAATTCGTCCAACACCACATAAAATGTAGGTTAAATATTAGGCAAAACAACAAAAAAATCAATGAGAACAGCGTGCCCATTTTATTTGGATCCAACACCTCCTCCACTGCCTGTGCCTCCGAAAGGGTGTCGTAGGGCCTACGTCACTTGGACTTGAATATACTCCAATGTGAATTCAACTTTCTAGTCGCACTTAAAGCCATAATCGAGAGAGTCAACATCTTCAGTTAAAGTTGGAGTGCAGTCACTAATGCGGCAATTTGCAACATGCAAGCCAACACGATTCCCCCCTCATCCCAGTGGGTATATGTGCTCATCCAGTTCTGCTCTCGTTAGCACACAAACACACACACACAGACACATTTGGGATTGCAGCTATTAAGACGGGCCAACTAACTCTAACTCTCGGCGATTGCAATTCAGTTGTCTGCCTTAATCTGCCCCAACACGCAGCTATTTTTAGGAGTGAAATGCCATTAGAAAATACAATAACAATAATAGTACATAATAATTACGATTTTTTGCCATAGTTTTCGCAGCTTTTTGGATTTGAAATTGCTGCTAGGCTTTTCAGTCGTCGCGTGTACGTCGCGGGCTGACATTGCAACGGAATGGAGATTGGAGAATGAGGGGTGCTAGTGTGTCAGGGTGTCTATTTGCTGTTGCTTCCAACAATAAACAATATTTGGTGTCATTTTGCATTTCGAAGGACAATATCTTCAGCTCGAGTATACGTTTAATTGATTTTCGGAGCTATGGGAAGGAATCTTAGGAATCTTGTATCAACCTAATTCACCGTAGAGCCTCGAGCCAATGTCAAATCATGCAGCAAACACTGTCGTATTCATCATCGCCCTCGCCAACTCAAACAACAACAGCAGCAGCAGCAGCAGCGTCACAGCCTTCCATCATCTCCTATCATACCTCAATGGCGCCTTCCACGTACTCGCCCAGCAGCTACCGTCCATCGTCTACCGCAGTCAGGGAGGAGGATGAAGATGACTGCCAACAGTATAACAGCTTATTTGGTGATCCAGTGCCGCCACCCATGCAGACAGAGGATTTCTTTGGTAATGCGGCCTTTGAAACGCTTAGAGCCGCCTCCACTTCAGTGGATTTGCCCAGTTCCGAGGAGGATGCCTTGGTGGCGCTCGCCTCGTTGATAGGAAATGAGCCGGGCAGAAGTAGAGAGAGGATTTTCTCGAATGTACCCTACACGAATCGAGGACCACGCCTATCCATACCACAACTGCAACCACCTGACATACAAGTACTGCCAAATTCAAGCGGAGGATCGAGTTCCGAGCAACTGGATACGCCAAATTTTAGGCTCTTAGCACCGGATGATATACTCAATAAGCCGGATTTATATGATTTTGAGAACCCGCAATCGGAGGAGGAGGAGGAGGAGACCAAAGTCCAAAGTGAAGCGGATAATCGTTGCGGGTAAGCGGATGAGAGAATGATGTAGTCCCTTTCTAACACTTTTACCCTTTGCAGTGTTCGGTGTGATGCGTACTCCAACAGAGATTGGTTTCGTCCAGCCACTCAACACTTTCCCGAATTTAGTCGTATACCCAAACTACGTCCCAGTTCGAAAATGATCATGTCCATGAAACATGAAGAGGTACCACTGTCACCTTTAACCACCATGATGCAGGATATGAACAGCTCTAGCAGTGGAGGTGAAGATAGATTGGCCACATATGAGAAGTTACCTAGCGAAATGGATGTCATACTATCACCTAAACCCTACCTACAACTACAGCAGCAACAGAGGTATACGACCAGGCCACCACCACCGGCAGCACCGCCTCCTTATCAGCAAAGTTATATGAGATCCGAGTCCGAAATGACGACGGAAGCACAGACCGAGGAGTATAGCTTAAAGCGGGAAATGTCGCCCATTATTATTAAGGATAATGTTTCCATGGGTGGTGAAAATCGGTAAGCTTACAAACTTAGTCAAAGCCATTCCAAGCTCATTTCTGCTCTTCTTTCACAGCGTGGATCAGCCTCGTCTGCATAAGAAGACTGCATTTACCATACTCACAGTACGCTCGCCTCACTCATCTCCCACGGCCAAGCGTACTCTTACAAATAGACATGCTTCCATACAGTCGACTACTACCTCCTCCTCATTTGCGGCTAAGCCACCGCTAAGACCGCTGCGTCGTAAATCCCTTACCGGTTCACGACTACCACCACTGCCTGTGCCTATGGATAACTATCCTAGAGCTTCCCTGAGCTCCTTTCATCAAACCGATGACTCACCGCGTCCCTCGGTACAGTTCAATATGAGTGGAGGCTACAATCGTAGCAAGCTAGCCACGCCTTCCAAGGGCATACTACAGCAAAGAGACTCGCTTACCTCCTCCATAGACACCTATACACCACGTAATCAGCGACGCGGTTCTCTGACTCCCAGTCAGTATTTGTCGTATGGTCAGAAAATCAAGAGTTTGGAAACCTTACCCCTGATAGCGGATCCCTATCGCAGCGCTATACCACGTCTACATCGTTCTACGCTGGATTTGGTGGGCAAGGAACCCTCAATTATACCACCGGGCTCACTGCCGCGTCCTTTGAAGCCAAATGCAAATCCCACACGAAAGCAACGCGGTCTACTCCGAGTGATGAACAAAACAGAACCCCTGGCTTACACACCACCGCGTTCAAACTGGACCAGTTTGGACGATTTGGTCTTGGGACAGAGAAAAAAGCCGTCGGGCTTTGCTCATCTGAGCCTGGAGGCACGTCGTCGTTCCAGTTCCACCTCGCCAGAGCGTCGTAGCTCTACGCAAACAGCTTCGGATAGGCGCAGCTCTAATTTGAGTAGCATAACCATTACCTCAGATCTGAGTTTTCGACGTCCTTCAATCTCTCCTGCAACCCCACTGCCAGCCCCCAGGCTACGTCGCAAGTCGGTACAGGCTGCGACAGGATTTAGTCCCAGACGTCCTTCTTTATATGGCAAAGATGCCAAGCATGCCAAGGTAGCCAAGCCCACCACTTTATCGCCTATAATAGGTACACCCAATAAGGACAGTAGTACACCGCACAGTCCCTTGCATGGTCTGCAATCGCTGGAGACGGCATCTGAAGTGTCCACACGTCGAGATTCCATAAGTCGTATACCAGTGCGTAGTCGACCCGAGTCGCGCTTAGACAGTTCCCGTGCCAGTTCGCCCGTAAAAGATTTCCCAGGCAATTCGGGACGTACCTCGCGTGCCAGCCAGAGTCGTTCCCCTTCTCGTGCACCCTCACGCTCCACTTCAAGAGCCTCCACGCGCCCCTTATCCCGGGGTCCACCTTCCAGACCCACCTCACGCATGGAGCAGGCTCGAGAACAGGCCAACTCAAGGGCCAACTCTCGTCTAAGCGTTTACTCTTCTCTACGTTCGTCCAGTATTTCACCCTCGACCCTAACACGCAGCTTAGCAGAAGGTGGCACCGCACCGAACAGAAGGAAATCCATTTCCCTAAGTCCCCGAGGTCAGCCAGCGAATGTTCCACCAACAAGGCGAAAATCTTCCATAAGTCCAGTGGCCAATCCAGTGCAGGGAAAGCGACGCAAAGATGTACCAGCCTCTCCAGGGCAGAGAAACCGACGCAAAGATGTGCCAGCCTCACCAGCGGTCTTACAGCGACGTAACTCGCGCTCTCGCATACCCACACGTAGCTCCAACACCTCGCCCTTGCCCAACAAGAAGAGCGCCATTAAAGGCACCACCAAATCCCCGGACAAGTCGAAGCTAGGCAAAAGCACTAAGTCCCTAAAAGTGAGTCCCCAGAAAACCATACCCAAGCCATCAGCAAGTGCCAAAAAACCAAACACTACGGCGCGTAAATCAGAGTCGGCTGTCAAAAGTACAGAGTCCACTCAAAAGAAGAAGGCCACCACCACCACCACCACCACCACAGCTAAGACCAAACCAAGTAGTAAAGTGAGTCCCCCCAAGGAGGCAAAAACGGATAAGACCAAAGAAGACGCCAAAAGTAATGGAGTTAAGGCAGCTAAAAGTCAGCCGAATAAAGGTCAGACCCCAACGGCCACAAAAGAGTCCAAAAAACCTAGTTCAGTGCCCAAAAAGCCCGTCAACCCTGCCGGTATTAGTGAATCCTCCAAAGAATTGACTCCTTTGGCGGCACACGTCAGTAATGCCGTACTTCAAGCAGCTGAAGCTCTGCCAGCGGTTACCAGCGATAGCCCTGAAACGCCTGGCCACAAACCACCCGGTGGGAATCTATCCAAGCTAGTGCGCATGAGCTCCAGGATGAGTTTGCTTAGCCAAAAGACTCGGGCAGATTCGCCACAAAGCCGAAAAGTGGCCTCTGTACCCGAAAACGCGCACGTAACTGAGGGTAGGTTTTTAAAGGAAAATTTTTAACACAATTCTTTAAAAAAATGTCCTCTTGCAGAACCCAAAATGACGGCAAGTGAAGCTGCCGGCCTGCCAGCTGCCATTCTCGAGAAATCTCAAAAGACCCTGGAGAATATACAGAAAACTGTAACCGAAGCCACCGATGAGATACATAAAACCATTAATGAAAACTTAACGGATCTGAAAACATTTGAGAATGATCTAGGACGTGCTACAGAGAGTGGAACCTCTCCCACACCCAGCGGGGTCACTGTAGTGGCCAAGTCAGGAGATTCAGGATCGCGCACGGGCACTGCGGATGGCGGAAATGCTATGCAGAGCTCTACCGAATTACAAAAGTCACCTTTGCCACCGACACAACCCATTGAAGCATCGGTATCGGTGTTAAACTCGGGTGAGACGAACAGCGAGCGCAGGATTGGTGCACAGGCTATATCCGAGATACCGGAAGCGGAGTATGAGAGCGCTGAAGCACAAAGAGCCTCGGGTGTAACAGCAGGAGAGTTTGGAGAATCTCATCATCATCATGTAATGCCAGCTCCTGGCAGTGGTGATGATTTTAAAGTGGATGCCAAACGACGTTCGCCAGATGGACAGGGTGGTTCGACTGCGGGCAGTGGTGGTATGGCCAAGTGAGTATTTGTTAAATTTTGAAACAATTTGAAATGTAAGTAGTAAAAATAGGAGAAAGTTAATTCGGCTCGGCCTCCATTGAAAACAAAAAAGTTTTTCTCACTAGAACTTATTTTTTTAACCAATCATTCCTACTGCAGCTATATGCTATAGTCATCCGATTTTGACAAAACTTTGTAGAATTGTGTAAAAATATATACAATAAGAATGTAAATGTAAAATGGCTTAGCACAGCCCCATAGGGCCAAAGCCGAGCTCCTTTCAATCTCTTGGTTTGTGCGCTTCTTACTTTCGCACAAGAAACAAGGAAGAAAGTCGGTCAAGCCCGACTATATTATACTCTGTACCAGTTGGGGTCGCCGCTCGCATTTGCTCCCGATTATCTATATTATATAAAATCGGTATCCAGGGAACACCACGAGGAGGCCATAGCAATAGCAATGGGGTCGATATATGAATAAAGACCTACGAGTCGACTTGAGTTGCTTAAATACTTATCATTTAAGGTGCTGTTACATACTTTTGCACAAACTTATTATACTCTATGTACCTTTGGTACAGAGTATAATTAGGAGAGAGAGGGAGAGAGAAAGGATTGGCACGCGCCGCAGACAAAAAAAAACCTTTGCATTTGCCAGAGCTAGAGATGGGCGTACATCGAAAACTACGGGGGATTATTTGCAATTTAAACAATCCTCGTCTTAGTAGTCAGATGGGTATCGGGCGATATATTTGTCCCGCGACCATCTCTAATTTCTCTCTCTCAATATTGTGTATGTGGGAAGGGGGAAAATGAGAGCGTCCCAGTTAGCTGCAAGAATCCAATTGGATCTAATGAGCTAGCCATAGCAAATGCGAGCGGCGACCCCAACTGGTACAGAGTATAATATAGTCGGGCTTGACCGACTTTCTTTCTTGTTTTACTTCTTAAGAAGTTCCAAAAAAATGTACCTATCGCAATTTATTAAATATGTAAAGAGGGATTGGCTATACCTAGATAAAGGCATCGTTTGTGAAGGTGAAGTGAAGTGAGATAAATAATTTTGAAGAATTTTGTAACTTGTAAGTTAAGAACTCAAAATTGGGCCTCTCTCTTCTAACTAAAGTAAAAAAGTTTACGTCCCTGTACAATTTTTGGGAGAACTGTTCTACTGATTCCCGAGAATCTCTTGATCTTTTACCGTAAGCTTTGCTACCGAAATTACTAAAATTTCAAAAAAGTCCCAAAGTTTCGGTTGAGTAACTCTTTCTGAAAATCTTCCATGAAACCATGCTTTAAAAGGATCTTTCTTAAGTATTTTTATCTGGGAACTAAAAGTTTCAGATACCTTTTAACTTTCCTAGGTGTCTTTTGACATTTTCCTTGCTCCTTTCCTACGTAAGAAAAATAAGTACCTTTCCAATCACTGTCCCCGACTAACTTACCCAGTTCTTGTTTAATTTTGTTCAAGTAGTAAAGTATATAGTAAAAATAAGTTCCGATAAAAAACCCTGAAGTTGTACACGAAACAGTTTTGCTTATTGGAGCAAGGCTACAGCATCGTCAGCTATGTATACATTCGGCTATAAAATAATGAAATCAAACGAAATCAAGGGTTTGGAGTAAGGGCACTCGACTACAGCGCCCTTACTTGTTTATATTGGAGAATCAAATCGAATTCGTACGGAAGCACATGTATTCCTTTAGCTCTCTAGGTTTTTTCCGCTTTCGCAAAGAGGAAGGAAATAGTGGTACTGATGTTTTATTCTTTGTATTTTCACTCTATTCTAATTTTTGCGTTTTAATGATTCGTCAGTCACGGAAAAATGGTTTGAAATACACTTTATGAACATTTTTGTATACGACACGACTTTTCTTTTTATAAAATGTCCATTGAGATGGTATTTTTTTCCACTTCTCCAGGGAAAGTCCATTGTTTTGACTGATACTTTGGTGTGTCAACGGTGACGACTCGATAAAAAACGTTATTGTTCGCTTAAGTAGGCCCAAATATTGCCAAATCTTTTTCGGAGCCGAGATCTTTTGCGAGTCCTCTCCTCAACATAAACGAATGTACCACCACTATTGAACTCATTTAGCTTGAATCTCAGACTGGTCTTATAAAAGGTTACTTTCGCTTTTATGTAGCAGAACTGTTCGTATTCTTTTTAAGCACAAATGAATGGAACCTTAAGGACCTTTTCAAATGAAAAAGGGTTCGAGTTCGGACAGTAAAAATTAATTTTCATGGGTTGAGGCCCGGTTCCGACTTTCCAAATCTCCCGGAGACTCCCCTAGTTCTTTTTAAGCACAAGAAAAAGGGAGTCTTTGTTCAGTCAGTTGAACGGAGCAATGAGCCAAAACAACAAATGTTCAGTTAAAAGATTGCGTTAGAAAAATGTGCTTGTTTTGGTGAGCACCAAAGACTGCAGTCGATTTAATTGCTTTTTTGTGGTTCTCTCTCAAAAAGTCGAAGGTTCGGCCGTCGTTTGTGTGAAAATCATGAATGACTTCGCCTCCCCGGAGCTATGGGCTATGCCTTAGATTTAGTATTTGAATATTAATTCAGTGCATTAATTCACTTAAGTTGAGTTCAGCACTAAATCACTACTGAAATGAGTAAGAAGAAAGTCGGTCAAACTCGACTGTAATTTTCTCTGTAACTGCCAGAGCTAAGATACTCTTGAATCGTTTCTGTAAATTAAATTCCATCTGATAGAATATGAATTTGAAATGTTTTGCAGTCTAAAGTTCTTTCTAGCAAACAAAAATCGTCTTAGGAGGTTTTAAAATCATCAAAAAAAACTCTCAAGTTCCAGGCACTGCCCAACTCACTAGAGTAGTACTAATTTTTTGCCACGTCCTTAAAGTCTCCAATATAATAAACTTCCAACTTCCAAGGCTTACAGTGGCCAGACCAGGCGATATTTACATACAGGAAACCCCAACCAAGCAGCAACAACAACGCCAGCTGGCGCTACTGCTTCAATCTGATACATAAAAACTTTACACTAGCAAAGTGGGGTACTGGGTTCCTGGTGCAGGTCCGCCAAGCCACTCATAAATGCGTCAATAAATTTGAAAACAACACAATGTTATATGGTGGTGGTGATGTTGGTGGTGGGGCAGGAGGCCACCAAGACCAAACGAACGCCTTAAAGGAAATCCGTTCCCTACCTTGTCGTCGTCGTCGTGTCCTTCAGTGCATTGTTGGCCCACTCATACATACGGGCTAATTACAGTGGAAATTCTCTGAATGGACACGCTATTAAGGGGCACTTGGAGATTGTCCACTTGGGGGATTATTCACTGTGGAAGTTGGCGTGCTGGAGTTCCCTGCCGCAATAACAAATCAGTTTTGGCCGGACAATCGCGCTAACCGCAACGCATATTCCTTCACAGTGCAACTTGTAAAATTTTGGCGACCATGCTGAACAAGAAGAACAAACGGAATTCGGTTATATTCCAAATAGATTTGCCGCAAGATTCGCTAATTGAAGCCGATAAATATTTATTTAGGTAATAATCTGCGCCACTTAATTAAAGGATTCCAATTACCTGGCGACCTTGCAAACAAACTTAACCACAGGCAACTCACTCAAACGAAAGCCAAAGTTTTCTGCTGTCATTTTGTTGGTTTTGGTTGGTTGTTTCGCAGTGCGAAAAACGCGGGTCAATTTCAGAATGAATTGTCGACCTCCAAATTGCGTTTGGTCGTTGGCTCGTGCACAGTACAGTAAACCGAAATACTTTGAATTTAACGTGTGTAAAGTATGTACAAATATATATGTATAGTTACAATGTACATACAAAGTGTATAGTTTTATATGGAGTGTTTGGTCACAGCTAGCAAAAATTTTATAAGAAGTCGCGTGTGATTTAGTTGACATGCTGCTAGTGGGCGTCCGGGGAATACCAAATTCAAAATGCCAAATAAAATTTATGCAAAAACAAAAGAAAAACTATTAAAATGAAAACCACACGCAAGTTTTCAAAAAGTCGATGTTTGAAATGAGAATCAACTATGCACCAACTATGTGGTGGTCCCTAAAAAGCCCAATAAAGATGTAAATTTTTCTTATATAAGTTGAATATTCATTATTCGTAGAGTAACAGTGTATAAGTTCATGTTGAAATTAATTATAATTCCACTTCCACACGAGTTTTTCGTTAGTGGAATTTGTTTCATTTGCCGCACAAACATCAAATTTCTTCAGGAAAGTTTATGTATTAGCTTGCATAATCCTGACCCGATGAAGAAGAAGATAAATTGTTAACTTCGGCAGTTTGTTTTTCTAAATAAGACTTCTTTTCGGACCTTACTTTTCTATGAGAGCTATACTATATAGATGTCCGATTTCGACCAAACTTAGTGCAATCATGGAAAAGCATAACAAACTAACATGTACATTTTTTGAAGGCGATTCCATTTAAAACTCACAAAAACTTCTTTTTCGACCGATCGAAATAGAACCAGCTAGGGTGACCACAACTAAACTTCAAGCCGAAAATCTAGTTTTGGGTGATTTTTATTTCATTTGGATACACTGCAAATTGCAAATATCTATAAAAAAAAATCGTCCTCTTTAGCGAAATTTCTCGATCTAGCGAAATTTCTTGGACCCAATGTATAACGTAATGCTAAGTCCTGAGCAAAAAATCTTGTATTACTCTTTTGACAAATATTGATGCTCAAATTTAGTCGGTTGCTGATCAATCACTGCTAAATAATGAATGCAGTTTTAATAATAGCTTATCATAAAGAAGCCAAAGAAGTTTAAGAATTTTGCCATGGGGTAGTCTTACGGAGGAGAGAGGTCCCAGAACTGGCAGAAGAACGGGAGAGGAGGCGGCTTCTAAACTGGGACCCCGGTCACCCGCACGACTTGGAGCGTTCTTGAAAATGGGCTTTTGTCATGACCACGGCACTCTGCTGTGGTCGAGAGACGCCCAGAGCCGACACACCCAAGATTTATAATTCTCTTTTTAGGAAAATATATAAAATAAGAAATCTCGACGTTCAACTCAAATGATAAAAGCCTAACAGTTATGCTTCCCTTCAAGTCGAAAGTAACCGGACCCGAATGCTTATGTGATGTTGCAAGGAAAGAAGTTTTTTATCAACAACACATCAGTTTTGTCAACAAACAAGCTGCTGGAATTCATTAATAATTTTCTTGGAGATAAAGTTATTCGAAAACCATAAAAACATTCTAAAGTGGTGGTCAGAGTCCTCCACAAAGTTCCCAGAATTGTATGGGATTTTAAAAGTTGTGCTTTCTGTTTCAACTACGAAGGTTAGCGTGGAATGCCTATTCTCTGTCGTGAGATTTAAAATGCATCCGCTTAGAAGTCGTATGGACCCAACCACATTGAATACAAATATGATAGAGCGATAACATATAAAAATATAAAAGTCTAAACTAATTCGAAAAAACAGTATTTCATATATTGTCTAATCATAAGTTCTTACATGCTAACTTCGTAAAATAATACGAAATGTGAAAGAGTGATTATAATTTTAATTTAAATGTCAAACGACTGAAACTTTTATGTTGAATATTGTTTCTTTATATTACAAAGGAATAAAATGATTTGGACTTATCTCAGAATTTACAATACTTTTTACAATATTTAAAAAATTTTGACTTATACCGGTACGTACCGGTATACCGAAATAAAAAACTGGGTACCGTATCCAAACCGAAAACCAAAATAGAACCTTTTACCGAAACATTCATTTCGGGTCGAAATGATACCTGTACCGGTACCGAAAATCGTTTCGATATTAATCCCTGATTAAAGTAGAACTCTTTCACAATTCTAAGAATTGTTCTAAGTTTTTGCACGCTCTCTTCGCAAAAGTTTTTCTACTTTTCGGTCCGATTTCGACCAAAATTTGTGGAATCATGAAAAAGAATTCCATTTAAAACAAAAAAGTTTTTCTTATAAGGGCTGATTTCCAGAATAGAATCACTTTTGAGCTGCTTTGAAATCTGAATGCTTATGAAAAGCAGTCTTATTTGAATGATGCATTGTGCCGAAATAAATTTTTATGTCATCTGGAATCAAGCCTTTAGAACTTCTTTTTCGACCGATTATTCGTACTGCAGCTATATACTATAGTCATCCTATTTTGACAAAGTGACAATGATAAGGACAATTCTATTGAAAAGAAAAAAGTTTTTCTTACTAGAACTACTTTTTCGACCGCTCGTTCCTATGGCAGCTATATGCTATAGTCATCCGATTTTGACCAAACTTTGTAAAATTGTGTGAAAGCATACTTTATAAACAAATGCCAATTTAAAGGACATTTCCATTGAAAACAAAAAAGTTTCTTTAACTAAGACTACTTTTTCAGACTCTGATTTTCTATGACAGCTGAACTATATAGATATCCGATTTTGACCAAAATTGGTGGAATAATGGGAAAGCATAGCAAACTAAGAAATACGAAATTTGGAGACGTTTCCATTGAAAACAAAAAAGTTTTTCTCACTAAAACTAGTTTTTCGACCCATCGTTTCTATGACAGCTATATGCTATAGTCATTCGATCCGGCCGGATCCGACAAATGTGCAGCGTATTTGTACTAAAAGACTTCGTGCAAAGTTTGGTCAAGATAGCTTTAAAACTGACGGAGGAGATAGCTTAGAAACAGAGAGACAGACGGACGGACAGGGCTAAATCAACTCAGCCCGTCATGCTGATCAAGAATATATATACTTTATGTGGTCAGATATGATTCCTTCAATGCGTTACAAACATCCGGACAATTTTATAATACCCTCTGCAAGGGTATAAAAAGGAAATCCAGTCTATTTGTAGAAGTTGCACAGGTAATACCCACCTTGAGATGCTGCCATGAAATTTAACTATCAGTTTGAGGAACTAGTCCATTATGGAAGCTAAGTAAGCCTCGAACTTGCACCATCAGACTATCATACATATGTTCTTTGAATGGTAAAAACTTCGATACTATTTCATTCAGCCATGCTCCCATATCCGCTTTCGCAATAGTTTTACGTTTCAAGCCTGGGTTTCGAACTTTGCTCTCCAAGTCGCATACCTTTGCGAATGCGAAAATGGGTGCATAGCTGATTGACCAGATTTTTGTAGATAAAAATAAGAAGTTCTTCCAGCACGGAATAATGCAGCTTTCGAGAATAATACATTCTTTCCAACCCAATATTTCTTTTCTATAGCCAATTTCTCTTTTCTGGTTCTCACCCAATTTAAGATCTTTTTCAATTTCTGCCTTATCTAAAGTCATGTGTCGACATTCCATACCATAATTTGGTTTAATTTTAATGGCTTTTCAATTGGCTCGCTGCCAATGCCTTTCTCGCCTTGGCCAAGGCGATTTAATCTATTATCCTTCAGAGGGGGGCGCACGTTTTGAGCCATTATTTTTGATTGCTTCCGTTTATGATGGTATTTTACATACCCTCGTGTACTAACTGCTGCCATTGACATTCAAGTCAAGGCTAAGGACGGCTCTAAAAACCACTCCCTTCTTTTCTTCTTTACTTCATCTCAGAAATGGCAGCCAAGAGTTCCTAGACGAAAAGGACAATAATAATGCGTCCAGGAAAAGAGGATTGTGCCGCTGTTGTACTTCCATGTTCATGCCCTGTCGCCGCTCTCGTTGCTGCAGACGACGGGAACCCAAGACAAGTGAAGAGCAGCCGGTGCTTTCGAGTGCCGCCAGCAGTGCCACCACAGTCACCAATCTACAAGTGATTGATGAGCGTAAACCCAAAAAGAACAAGGTAACGGATTGGCTTAAGTCGGCTTGCTGCTGCTGTCAACGTTGTCGCAAGAAGCCTGCGCCTGCCGATAAAATTGAACCCAAAACCGAACCCCAAACCAATATGGCAACCAAGGGACCAAAACAACGGAGCAAATGTGGCTTATGTCTGAGTAAGATTTTCTGTTGTCGTTCTGTTAACAAAGTGGATCCTACCACGGGCGATGAGACGGAGCTAAAGAAATGCTGCTTTTGCATACCATGTCGAGGAAATCGCGGCCCCAAAGGCAAAACGGAGACAAAAGCCTGGCAAGATCCGGAACTGGGCATTAAGCCTACAGATGCAGCGGTCCTAGAGGGTACATCAGAGGCAGCCTCCACAGCTTCGGTGGCGGTGACGGAGGGCCAAACCAAAGAGTGAGTTTTTGGTATGAGATTTAGATCAATTTGAATCTATGATATACTTGTATCACTTCAACTGGCTTTAGGGGATGTTGCAAGCGATTCTGGCTTATGCTGTTTTGCTGTCGCAAAAAACCAAGACGCGCCTCCGATGCACGGCGACAAAGCATCAAGCCACCAAGTGAGGTAAGTGGGGAAATTAACTTTGTTACGTAATGTATAAGCTTTTCCCTCTATTCTTTAACCAGGATACGCGTCGTAAGCTGCATAACGATCTGGTAGAGTATACTTCCAAAATGAAGGGAGCCATTCCTGTATTGCCGCTTTATCTGGCCTGGTTCTGTGCCTTCTGTAATGTGGTCTTTCCTGGCTTAGGTGAGATTTTAAGCAAAACGAATCAAAGCCTAATCCTGACACAGTTCTGCTCCTTAGGCACCTTACTTTCGGGCTTGTTTTGTCTATGTGTGGGTATACCACGATTCTCCCAATTCGACAGCGCTAAGGCCCGTATCGGATCGTTTATTATTAACATTATAGTGGCCGTATCTCAGTTTTTGACGGTGCTCTTTTGCTTTGTGGGCTGGGGCTGGTCCATCTGGTGGGGCACCATTATGTTGAAATGCGCAAGTGAGTTCTGGGATTTAAGCGCAATATTACGCATTTAATTTTTCAACAATTTCAGAAAAACTGAGCAAAATCAAAAAGGTGGAACGTTTGGAACTGGAGGACGAACAGCGGCAAGCACAAATGGCTGCTGCGGCGGAGAAGAGTGCAGCCCAAGGCGAGGCCGAGGTGGCCACGGCAAAGACTTAAAATCTCGGCCTTTTCGATACGAATCGCGATTGATTTCATTCTTTTTATACATACGAATTGTACATAGTTTTGTACAAACAAATTGTAGCTTCCACAATTACAAAAAATGAAAAATGAAAAACAAAACGTACACTTCCAATTTTACTTCCAAACCAAAGAGTAAAGTGGAACAAATACGTACAATATGTAATATTTAAATCATTAAACTTCCACTTAAATGAAAAATGACATTTTAATGGGTGGATCGAACTCTGTATACACTCATGGACAGTAAAACTGGTGTGAAGATAATAAAATTGCAAGCGAAATCGGTAACACCTTTTCATCTCGAACTGTCCGACGGCGATTAGTAAGTGAAAAGCTAGCTGGCAGGGAGGCCGTCGAAACAGTCTGTCAGAATAACCGAACCAGCTGTGTCCAAATGTACAAAATCTTTGTTGATCTTCTGTTGATTATTGAATCATCATATTTCAAGGAAATTACGATGCTTTACACCAGACATGCCCAAAAGTAGCATACGACAGAGCACTTTCCAATACTCACAAAGAAAAGCACCAAAACATCGTTGTTGGTCAGTTTGTTTGCGTATAAATTCTTACTTTCCCACTTTCCCCAAGAATTAACCCTTGGGTATATGCTTAAAAATAATACTCTTGCAATCTTTATCAATTTTAGTATGTACTTACAACTAAATGTCGTGTTTTACTTTTTTTTTAAGTTATTTTAACATTCGCACCTCTAAGGGCTAAGGTGATATACAACGGGACTTGGGGCACTCTTCTTCTTGACAGTCTGCCAAATAACTTCCAATTTCCATTGCAGCTGCAGACTTTCCTTGATACACAAAACACTTACGAGATGTTAAATAAACACAACCATAATTTTTAAACACTGACTTGACGAGGTTCAGTTTTAACGCGCGCAGTTGCCAGATTCATAAAAAAAGAGTTGATTTGTTTAAACTAAATTTTTACTGCCTGGTGGCAGCTCTGAACGATTTTATTTAATTTCAATATTAAGACGCTGGCAGCGACAGTTATCGTTATCGATAACGTAGATGCGTCAATCTGTTCCTCTACATATTCATGCTCTTTGAATATAGTCATATACCTGGCAAATATATTTGTAACTTCTTGTTTTGTACACAATTTGGCTAAAGAGAACATGTCGCATTTGGTGAAAATGGAAAATGGTCAAAGCCAGACCATCCAGGAAATGTTGGGCTGCATTGAGCGGTAAGTTTACACAGCCAACAAAACTCTCACGCACACACAAATTCAACCTAACCTCTCTTCGTCCCCAGCTACAATCCCGACCACCTAAAAACCCTCGAATCCTATGTCCAGGACCAGGCCAAGAACAATTCTTACGATCTGGAGGCCAATCTGGCCGTGCTCAAGCTGTATCAGTTCAATCCGCACATGCTTAACTTCGACATCACCTACACGATTCTGCTCAAGTGCCTGACCAACTTGCCGCACACGGATTTCGTGATGGCCAAGTGCCTGCTGTTGCCACAACAGATGAAGGATGAGAACATACAGACAATCATCGATTTGGCTGACATACTGGAGCGTGCCGATTTCACCCTGTTCTGGCAGCGGGCTGAGGTCAATCGCAACATGTTCCGTCATATTTCAGGTTTCCATGATTCCATACGGAAATTTGTGTCTCATGTGGTGGGCACCACATTCCAAACGATTAAACGGGATCTGTTGAAGGAATTGCTGGGCGGCATTGAGGACTCAACGCTGGAGAATTGGATCAAGCGCAATGGCTGGAAGCACCAGGGTCACGATCTGGTGGTGGTGGCCACACAGGATGATAAAATCAAGACGAAAAATATTACGGAGAAGATTGAATTTGAAAATGTTGGCGCTCTGATGGCCCAGTGTCTGTAAGAAGCTGATTTGGAATAAAATGTATTTTGTACGGGAAGTCGGAGTCGGTAAATAACCAAGGATAGCCAAGGGTTGTGAGCAGCGGGTTTGGCCAATCTTCTAGCTAATCTTGCAACCAGTTAGAAACGCGCTGATTAAGGATTCACTTAGAAAGAAAAGTGATATAAGAGAAAAAAATGGAGAATTTCAAGCTTGGATCAAGAATGTTTGATGTCAGAAGAGAGGATTTCTTGATCCTACTATTATTCACGAATTTTTTGATTTGTAAGTTTTCAACTATATTTTATTTCACCTTGTTTGCTTTCTCCGTCCAGACACTTATCCTCGCCTTTAAAATGCGGAATCGGTATAGAATCGGTATGGTATAGCAGTGTAGATAAATCTGATCTGTATTTGACTTAAATTCTCGATTACCAAGTCCAGTGCTGCAATACTCTATAAATATTTTGATATTTACCTTAAAACTTTCAAAAGTTTCTTAATCTAAAGGCCTGTATCCAGATGTGAATTAAATTTAACTTTACTTTACATCGAACTAATTTAAATCTGGATACGGACCTTAAGTCCCAAAAAATCCATAAGGAATTAGTAGAAAACCTTTAAGGACCTCCTAAAGGTATTATAGAAATATCTTTAGAAGTTCCTATAAGTCCTTATGGAGTTCTTAGAAGACCTTTAAGCGGTCCTAGAGAGTTTACGAAGTTTCTTAAAGTATTAAGGGAGTTCCTTAAAAGTATTCAAGCAGTTTCTACAAGTCGTTCAGGAGTTCCTAGAATTTTTTAAGTGTGTTTGTTGAGATTCTTAAGAAATTTAGAAGGTATTTTTGAGTTTCTTAAAGTCTTTCAGGAGTTTTTTCATGATTTTAAGGAAATCGTCAAAGTCTTATTAGAAATTCTCAATCTAAGTCATTGAACTCCTTAAGGGTTTCTATAAGGCTTTTAGAAGCCCAACAAATTTACCGGGTAGTCATCAAGCCCGAAGGCATTTATATCAGATTGATGGACAAAGCTACAGGCGGTTAATCCCGAAAAAATGAATTAAAATTTATGACAGGCCAATTGTTTGTTTTCCTTATAACTCGACTATCGCTCACCCGATCTTTCGGATCGATAAATAATATTGATTAGTTAATATTTGTGAAAGGTACGAACAGACTTTCTTCAAAACTGTGGGAGACCTAGTTTATTTTCAACCAGACGATATTCTCAAGGAAGGGCTTTAAGAGTTGAGATAGGGTGAAATTTAGGGCGATCCATAAACATAATTGAGTTTTTTAAACGTTTTCGGAAGCCTCACCCGAAGTTTGAAAAATACCTTTCCGACTAGATAAGTGCAAACAGCCTTTATAAGTACGATTTAAAAGCTTTTAACTCGCGATGACGACCCGACAGAAATCGATTTTGGCACTTTTCGGACGCCACCTTTGAAATTCAAAAAACAAAGTTAAGCAAAATTGGGGTCGCTAGCCTCAAATTCAGGTTTTAAGGGTTGAGATTCGGCGATATTAGGGATGATTGTTGAACAGAAAGAAGTTTTCGACATCATTTCGGATTTTCAAAAGTCCGAAAATATGACTTTCCGAGCAAATTTAAGGGTAAGTTGCGATATACTTAAAGAATGGGTTTAAGAGTTGAGATAGGGTGTAATTGAGGACGATTCTAGAACATTGAATAAGTTTTTGAAAAGTTTTGCAAACTGCCTTACCTTCGAAAGCTTAGAAAACATTCCGCGTAGATTAAAGGGAAAAATTGTTGGACTACACAAGGGCTTAAAGGCTTGAGACTAGGTGAAATTAAGGACGACCTTTGAACAGAAATGCGATTTTGCCAAGATTTAGGACTGCCTTGTCTACTAAATTCGAGAATATATCTTTAAGTATCGGCGGTATTAAGATTAATCATATAACAGAAATGCGTTTTTGGCGTTATCTTAAACTTGCCGTAACTTCAAAGTCTGGAAAATCGGGTCGATATACTTAGAGATTTGTGTTGAAATTTTACAGAATTTCCGCCGATTTCAGCTTTCGGCATTTTTCGGTCTGCCCCACCTTCGAAAGTTTAGAAAAATTCCCTAACGTTCAGTTTTAATGAAAAACGGAAACAGTCCTTCAAAAAATATATAATAAATTGAGAGTGAACCACTGATCTGCACCGGAACCTTGTAATAAACCGAACCTGCAGTTCAAAAACTCTAAGAACCACTGAACCAAACCAGTTCTTTTTCCGATCGGTTTGCATTCCTGGAATAAATGTATTTTGTACGGGAAGTTGGATTCGGTAAATAAACAAGGATAGAAAAGGATTGTGACCAGCAGGCTAGGCCAATTTTCTAGCTAATCTTTCCATCATTTCGAAACGAACCTTTTCGGCTGCCACTTCTTTTTAATTAAAATTAGTTTTATTTTTTATTCACTTCCTCAAAGTTGGCTTAAACAAAATTAATCAAAATCAACGTTTTTTGGGGGGCCTTACAGGAGAAACTATAAACTAAGGATCTTAAATAATTTATGACTGTTTTTTGAACTTTTTCAATATGGGAAATATTTTGTCAAAGGCATCGTAAATCTCCTGCCTAACTTTTGCCCCCGTTAGGACCACTTTGCCCGAGACAAAGATGAGCAGTACGATACGTGGACGCACCATACGATAGATGAGACCTGGGAACAGCTCGGGTTCATAGCTGCTGAAATTGCAATGGGTGAGCACAAGACCTTCCAGGCGTATGGGGAACTTGACATCGCAAGAGCCCACCATGTTTTGTATCTTAAAGTCCAGAAATTTGGCCTGTGAATAAAAATCGAAAAATCAGTAAAGTGAAAGCAGCAAGTCCTGCACTTTACCTACCGGAAATCCCAATTTCTGTATAATTCTTGCATATTTCCTGGCTGCCAGTCTGGAGTCATCCTCACTCTTGGCCCCCGTGCACACCATTTTGCCCGAGCTAAAGATTAGGGCTGTGGTACGTGGCTCACGAATTCTCATGATCACGGCCGCAAATCGCTTTGGATTATATTCGGCATTACGGGCATGCAGGGCAATCTTCTTCAGATCCAATTTACAGCACAAATTAACGGTGGACACTATGTTCTGCAGTTGGGGAACAATGCCCGGATCTGCGGATCCCGGTGTGGCTGGCGTCATGGGCGTTGAGGGACCCATGGTCTGATGTATATTACTAAGGCTGTCATTGGCCCCAGAACCCCCTCCGCCAGCGCCAGAAGCTGAACGCTCACTCATGGGCATCATGTGAGACATCATACTCTGCGGGGTTTGTGGCTGCATCATAGATTGAGGAGTGGTTCCCCCGGGCTGCTGTTGTTGATATGATGACGTGTAGCTTTGCATTTGTTTGTGGGCCAAAGGCATGGTGGGTTCATGACCAAACATGCTACTGCCTCCTCCTCCGCCGGCTGTGGCCGCATTGACCTCGGTTGGATGTGTTGGTTGCTGCTGATGTTGTTGTTGTTGCTGTTGTAGGGATGCGGCTGCCGGTTCTTGTTGCATTTGTTGAACTGCTGCTGGTGGATGATAAACTGGATTGGCCACAATCTGTTGATCCGCCTCCATTTGATGCAGAGGCGTCCCAATGCTCGGTATGGAAAAGTTTGGACTGAGCATTTGATCCATCTTGTTGCGAGGTTTGCTGTGGGTGTACGATTGGGGATTAGGTGATTGCAGACAACAATATGGTGTGAAATATGGGCTAACCTGTGTCCTTTGGGTGATAAAAAAAAGCCGCCGCGTCCGTCTCAGTTGTCGTCGTCAAAAATACATTATGTAGAGGCGCAGGCTGCGCTGACGTTTACAGAGTGTCTGCGTCGATTACTTATCGATGACAGCATCATCAGCTGTTCAATAGCGCGCACTTTGAATTTCGAAGTGTTAATAGAGTGCAGCAAATATAAAAGCAGTGCTGTTGATACAAAGGAATAAAGTTGCTAAAAATAAAGGACTTAAAAAAATATCCATTAAATGATTTCCGTATCCATTTGGACTGGATATGTTATTAATATCCTTTTTGGATAAAAATTATGAAAAATTATATCCTTTGAACGATTTTCAGCTCTGTTGGATGATTAAATGGATGTTAAAAACATATCTAGTCCAAATGGATACGGAAATCATTCAATGGATTTTTTTTAATATCCTTTTTTTCGCTGTTCAAAAGTAATTAACCTCTTTGTAAAACCACTGCAATCCTGGCTTACTAGATTCTCATAACAACGCTCGAAACATCGGTCAGAACGACTTCTTCCAAGTCTTTGAAATTCGAAGGTAGCCTCTACCTTCTCTATGTTTATATGGAAAGTCAATATTGAAATTTCTTAACATTACTTTTGCTTATTTTCCTTTTCAAACTCATAACTTATAAGCACCCAAAAACTTATTAAAACTTTAGAAATGATCATTAAACCCACCAACCATAAAGAGAATGTTAAGTATCTGGCAATCGAATTGTTGGCTCTTACGACAATTAATACCAACTTTATTCTATTCCACTATAGGAAATATTTAAATTTTGTGGGCATTAATTAATATCTATCTAAAGGTCATTAGAAAGTGTTTTAGGAAAATTTGAAAATTTTAGTTTGGAACTCATTTGCAGCGCATATAATTTTATTGTATGAGGAACCAACGCGAGTTTTTAAATGTTTCTTTTGTACAACTTCATGATCCCCTTTTTCCATTTTTAATGCGAACAGGGTACAAAAACACAAATAGCGCTAGTACGTATTTTAACACTAAGAGCCCCCTCCTCCTGGTATGCTCTGTATACATCCGAGTACAAAGCGACTATACGTCGATCGGAACGTCTCGACCAACGCGACTCCAGGATATCTGACCGTTGCCCACAGTCACAGTGCGATCGGGACGTTCGGCGTAAATCTGACGGCGTTGACGAGCGTTGATGAGACGTTGAAAGGAAATGCTGGGCCCGGCAGTCCTTCTAGTCACTGGACCATTCGGAGTGTCGTATGTCAAATAAAATCTTCCGTAGTCATCGCTAGAGATTTTTATGTTCGCGGCATGTGCGGCTATAGCAAAGGATCGTATAATTATTCAGGAGATCTCAGTTCTCGTTGTCCTAATGCTTACCAGCACAAACCACCAATAGAATTAAACACGCTGATCTCATGTTCTGTTCAGTTTTTCAACACGCTTGAACTGACTGTCTGGTTAGTTCTACTCCCAGGTATTTATACTTATTTCCCAAGCAACAGAGAGAGACTGCGTTTTCCTCAGTTTGATAACAGAACGCTTTGGGGAAATTTCAAAATGCAACCATTTGACCCCAGTAATCAATGATCCCATTACAGGTGCACGGAAGTCTAGTGATTTTCGTATAAACTTTTGCATTTTCATTTTTAATTCTATACCTTTATTTGTAAAGTGATAAATATTATATATCTTCGTTAGCTAGATCAGTTCTACTTGGTTTTAAATTTTATTTAGTAACCAAGCATTTTTTTGTCACTTTACATATAAATGCAGGCAGTTTTAGTTTGATATACACGTACAGGTTGGCCCAAAAGTAATATAGATAACACCTGGAGAATTTATAATGGAGAGGTACACAACTGAACAAAGAACCATATCAACAGAATTTTATTATTTAAATCAGCAATCAATTTTAATTATCAATAGCTGCGATGAAGCTCATTTTCAATTGAATAGCTTTGTTAATGAGCAGAACTGTTGGTTTCGAAGTTCTGAAAATCCAAGAGCCATTCATCATCGCCAATTGCACCCCATTTGAAGTACGCATCGCCACCAAAAGTTTGAATTTTGACAACAATGCCAGAATCATGTTAACAATGCTATTAACAATAAATTAAACCGAAATTAAAGTTAGGGTTTTAATTGTTTGACTTGATCTTTAATACTAGCCACAATTATTTTATATGTTAATTTTGTTAACCTGAATCGTTGAAAAAATTTGGCATCATACAGATCAGTAAAGAAATTAGAGCTCTTCATGTTCTCTCTTGCATTATTTATTCGTTGTTCATTTCCATTGCGTGGAATATTTTGAGCAGCGGTTATGTCTGCTCCTCCGGTTACGTCACACACAGTATAAGGCCCGATTTCTCGATGGTTTCGGTTGGCCAACCGCCGGTCAAATTTGTTCCTCCAGTTGACAAGCGTTCAAGTCATTTGGTTTCTCAACAGCAGTTTCATCTGATATCGATAAATTCCTGTCCCTGCATTAGGGTGACCAGACACGGTCAACAAATTAGGTATTTTTGTTATGGCTGTTAATATTTTTGCGAAAAATTTATTAAAATTGATTGCGATGACTCAAAAGCAATAGCTGTGGACAGTTGTTTACCTGCACGGCTTATCAAAGGAACGCTGACTACACAGAAGTCAGCTGCAGTGATAGGGAAGTTGCCACATGCATAAGAACGCAGCGCCGCCAAGTCCTGCTAACAATCCTAGTCACAACAAATTGAATCGCAACTGAAGTCAAGGCTTTAACTTAATCTCTAATTCTAGCACAAATTATTTTACATGTAGATTTTGTCAACCTGAATCATTGAACAAATGTGGCATCATCCAGATCAGTTAGGTAATTTCAACTTCCATTTCCATTGCATGAAATTCGTTTTCATAACTTTTGCGCAAATAATAAAAAAACATGTTGGCACTTTTGTATACGTAAAATATTCGATAGTTCCTCGGCCTACTCTCGGTAACTCCATTTTTAACATAGACAGCAAATTCGGCTAAACTGCCTGTCAAGTTCACTAACCGCACATTGAGAAATCGGGCCTAAGTCGGGTAAACTAATATATTGAACTTCGCTTTAATGGCAATAGCGTAAACTCCAACAGATGCAAAAATTTCTACTAAACTGTCAATTTGATCTTAAACTTAAGTAAGGTTTACTTGGCCATACCAGCACTGCCCGCTGTCGAACCATCACCACTGCCAGGAGCTGGCATTACATGATGATGGGATTCTCCAAATTCTCCTGCTGTTACACCTGTGGCTTTTTGTGCATCAGCACTCTCTTACTCCACTTCCTGCGCTCGCTGTTAGTTGCACCCAAGCTTAACACCGATATCGTTGCTACAATGGGTTGAGTCGGTTGCAAAGGTGACTTTTTTAATTCGGTAGAGCTCTGCATAGTATTTCCGCCATAAGCAGTAGCCGTGCGCGATCCTAAGTCTCCTGACCCCGCTGATTGTGGGAGGGGTTCCACTCTCTGTGGCACGTCCTAGAAAATTCTCAAATGTTTTTAGATCCGTTAAGTTTTCATTATCTCATCGGTGACCTCGGTTACAGTTATCGGTATATTCGCCAGGGTCTTTTGAGATTTCTCGAGAATGGCGATTGTAAAGGGTGATTTTTTAGCTATTATCTTTTTGGCAACACTGGTTTAAACAGCCCACGCAAGTTTCGTGTTTTGTTTCACTGTCAAACATCTTCAGTTTGGTCTATAATTTAACCATGAATCGTCTTACAAACGAACAACGTTTGCAAATTATTGAATTTTATTATCAAAATGCGGGCTCTGTTAAGAAAGTTCATCGCGCGCTTCTTCCATTTTATGGTCAGTTTAATCGACCCACTGAAGCGGCTATTCGGGCTATTGTGACTAAATTTCGCACCAATTTACATTGTTGGACATTAAACCACCAACACGCATACGTAGAGTCTCTCCATGCCGAAGAAAATATCGCAGCTGTATCGGCCAGTGTTAATGATGACGCAACGAAGCTCATTTTTGGCTCAATGGGAACGTAAATAAGCAGTAGTGTCGATTTTGGAGTGAATATCAGCCAGAAGCATTGCAATAGCTACCAATGCATCCAGAAAAAGTCACAGTTTGGTGCGGTTTATGGGCTGGTGGCATCATTGGACCGTACTTCTTCAAAGATGATGCGAATCGTAACGTAACTGTGAATGGTGAGCTACCGTGAGATGATTTCCAACTTTTTTTTGCCCAAAATGCAAGAGCTTGACTTGCATGACATGTGGTATTAACAAGACGGTGCCACACGCGCAACAATGGACTTATTGAGAGGCGAGTTCGATAAACATTTTATTTCACGTTTGGGACCGGCCGCCTAGATCGTGCGATTTACCGCCTTAGGACTATTTTTTGTGGGGCTATGTTAAAGCTATACATCTATACAGACAAGCCCGCTTCAATTGACGCATTGGAAGACAACATTGAAGCATTTATTCGTGAGATACCGTCCGAAATGTTGGAAAGAGTATGCCAAAATTGGGCTAAGCGGATGGACCATTTGAGGCGCAGTCACGGTCAACATTGGCATGAAATAATCTTCAAACATTAAATTATATGGTCCATACTATCGATTCAAATAAGATTTCATGCATTTTTCTGAATTTTATGTGTTTTTTTTAAAACTTTCCTATAGCTCTTTAAAAATCACCCTTTATATTTTTTAGGGTCTTTTGAGATTTCTCGAGAACGGCGCTTGTATTTAGTACAGCATTACTAACATGTGCCGCCTAAGGAGCCCATTCTTAGCTTGACTTTAGCTGTTGAGGTGGTGGTCTTTGGGTTTGGTTTTTAGCCACTTGCTGATGGCTTGGGGTGTTTCTGGTGATTTACTTATAGGGGCTTAGTGCGTTTGCCTAACTTCTTCTTGACCGGGGACTTGCCTTTGTGTTGGGCAAGGGCGAGGTGTGGGTTCTACGTGTGGGTATGCAAGAGCGCGAGTTGCGTGGCTGCAAGGCGGCTGGTGCTTCTTTGCGATGAGTTGGTCAGTTCTCAAGACGGCTCCATGTGTGAGGCGCGTATGGACCGCGACGTACGTCCTGAATTGCCCAGAAAATCTATTAAGGTCGAACTAGCACGGAAACTTTCAAGGGGCGATACGTGTCGACTACGCACTGGTATTCGGTGGACATTTTATATTTGTCTTACAACGAAGGACGTTTGGCGTGTCAAAAATTGAAAATAAACTTGATCTGCCTGCAAGTATAAGAAGTTTTTGTCCCATACATGCCAATCCTCTATCTCTTACCATCTTTAAGATCTGTGCGTTTATACCAGAGCCAGGAAAATAATACATTCACATTTTTGCATTGGTGTGTGTGAGAGTAGCGCAAAAATTGCTCTCAATTTCAGTATCAACGACTGCGTCGCGGAGCTGCGCTTGTACAGCTTATATTATGTGTGTGGAAGCAGCGCTGCTTTCAGATTTTCCGTATGCACACGAGATAGGAATATGCCTGTCCCTGGTTTATACAGACGAACGGACTTGGCCATATGGACTTGCCTGTTAATGCTGATCAAGAATAAACTACATATTTTATAAGGTCGGAGATGCTTCCTTCTGGCTGCTACATGCTTTTGCACAAACTTAATATCTTATCCCTATCCATGATTAGCGTGAGTTTAATTAAGTCTGACAGGTGAAGCCATTTAAAAATTGATCAGTTGTCACTTAATCTACGTATTACAATGAATATATATATGTGTATATAAAAGTAGCTACTCGCATGGGCAAATCCCAGAGCTTTGCTTGCTATATGAATTGGAATCGCCCAATACCTGTGTAAACAAGACCTGCTGCCACTCTCTTTGTCAGTGCTCGTCAAGCAACAAATTGATGCTTAATTGTTGTTCTAAGAATTGAGTTAGGTCGGTAATCTGCATATATCTACATGCGAGTGGCTTTAAAGTTTTGTTAATTTTTCCAATTTCTATCAAGTTTAGTGAACTTTATTTATATTTTGTGTTTGTATATTTAATTAGTATACATATATTGTACTTGTATGGGGATCATTGATTACTGGGGTCAGATCGTTGCATTCTGAAATTCCCTCAAAGCGTTCTGTTATCAAACTGGGGAAAACGCAGTCTCTCTTTCGCTTGGGGAATATGTATAAATACCTTGGAGTAGCAATAATCAGACAGTCAGTTCAAGCTTGGAAGCGAGAACACAACATGAGATCAGCGGGTTTAATTCTTTTGGTGGTTTGTGCTGGTAAGCATTAGGACAAAGGCGAAAGCTGGGATCTCCTGATTATTTATACAATCCACTTCCATAGCCGCACATGCCCAGCAGACGTACGATGGACGCAATGGTCCTCATATATTCGGAGAGCCTGGTCATCAGACTTACATACGCGGTCAGAACGAAGGAACATACCAAGTAGATGGTGTGCAAGGCACTTTCGAGCACTCACCTTCCCGTGGAGAACATGTCTACACTGATGCCCAGGGAAATACTTATGTACATCGCAAGAATCCGGGTGGCCCATCAAGTCACACTGTTAGCGGACCCAGCTTTACAGCTTCTCGTGGACCTGTGGGTCCTGTTCGACAGCGCCGTCAAATTTACGCCCAACGTCCAGATCGCAATGTGTATGTGGGCAACGGTGGGATATCCGCGAGTCGCGTTGGTCGTGATACCTTCCATGTCAGCCGTCCCGACCGGACTGTGGATTATAGCAATGGTCCAGCAGGTTCGGGTTATGTGGTGCAACGTAGCCGACGCAGTCCTCAACTGGTGGTCGGACCAGATGGTCGTTATGTCTCTGATCAGGGAAATTCTCGAGTGATTAGTCGTCCAGATGGTCGCACAGTGGTACTACATGGTAATGGTTTCACTGCCACCCGTCAACGTCGTAGCATCTCCGATGCTCGTGTTCAGGGTCCCGGATTTGTGGCTCGCGATAACCAGGCTGGTGTGTGGAACGGTGATGTTTCGGTGTGGAAACGTCCCGATGGACGTACAGTCACTACGTTCAAGGATGGAAGTTATAGTGTGGCCGCACCCGGAAGGGAAACACAACATGTGAGTATGCCAGAAGGAGGAGATTTTAAAGTGGAGTGTTTTTACTAATTCGTTTTTATTTTCAGTATCCGGGCTAAAAAACTGGAAATCTTAGGAGAGAATAAGATATAAATTAATTAATTGTTAATGAAAATAAATATATACACTTGTATACCTGCCAGTGGCAGGCTGCCACATACATATTTGTTTGTTATTTACAACCAGAGATGCTTCCCAGTGATTTGCATTTAAGATTAGGTATGACACCTTGACATTGACAACGTGATTATCTATATTCACTAGGCATCAAAAGAGAACACCATTCGTGGATGAAGGCAACGTCCCAAGAAGCTTACCAGTTTATCAGCACTCTCTACTTGAAGCTTGGACCATGAACCTGACTAAGCTTTGTCCATAATCCATATGTTAGCAGATAGCGAATGCTGCTCTGAAAACTATGAAACATTTTTGATAACCTTTATAACTCAGTCATTTACTATCCAATCTTTAAGCAAATTTTAGAGAGTATAGATATTGTGCACTTAGACTATATTGGGTAAAATATGAGCTCGATATCTTATTTGCATGAGTTATTCAACACTATTATTGCGTTGGCGCAGACTTGATCCAAATCATATCAAATTTGGTTGCGCTATCTCTTCTAGAAAATGTTTTCTGGACAAAAATGCCAAAATTTTTTCCATTTAGGAATTATAATTTGGTTTGGATTGTCAACCTGGTTGTACTCAATAGTAATTTAATCAGGGATGCAAACCGCTGGGACATAAGGACAAACACAGTTTTTCGAAAGGAGTTGAGCAAACCCGAATCGTCGTTGACGTCATTCAACAACTCCTGAACGATACTAATGCGACGTTGCTTTTGCTCAAATTGAGCAAAAATTTGACAAAAATCGAAGAGCACACAAAAACGTGACTTAACTTTTCAGTTCCCAGAAACAAACTACTAATCGAAATTGACTGCTAATGCAAAGATATAATGAACATATGTGTCCGCATATACAGGGTGGCTGATGAATATAGCTACGTTAAGAAAGTCAAATAACTTTTTTTTTCAGTGCATGGAATTCATTTTTCTTTTATTCATGTTAAAGCTCATTTAATTTTATTAAATATAGCTTAATTAGATCTAAAAATAATTGAATTTAAATGGCCCCCTGCTCGTTGATGCATGTGCGGCTTCTTATCAAAAACTTGGTAATTACTGCTTGGAGAGTTGACACAGGAATAGCCGCAATTGTTGCTCGAATGGATTGCTTTTGTTTATTCAAATTTGTTGGTTTTGTTTTATAGACTTCCTGTTTGCAATAACCCCACAAGAAAAAGTCAGGTGCAATAAGGTAGGGCGACCTGGGGGCCAACGGAATGTGGAGTTTCTGGATATCAGCTTATTCGCAACCTATGTGAGGAGTTGCACCATCTTTCTGAAACCACACAGACTTGAAAGGAATTCTCTTTCGGCGTAATTCTGGATAGAAAAACTCTCTCAATATGCTCAAGTAACGGTCTCCAGTAACACTGATGGTGTGACCGTTTTCTTCGAAGAAGAAGGGCCCGACAATGCAGCGTGATGAAACTGCACTCCACACTGTGACACGAAGTGGCTGCAATTACGTCTCATGGAGTAACTGTGGGTTGCAAGCATTCCATCTTCGACAATTTTGTTTATTTATGTTGCCGTTTAAGTAGAAATGGGCCTCGTCAGACATAAAAAGACAGTTCAACATGTTTTCGTCCTCTTTCACCATTTGATGCATTTTCTAGCAAAATTCCAAGCGAATCGGCAAGTCTGCTGCGTTCAGTTTGTTGGCCATTTGAATTTTATATGGGAATAAGTTCAAATCATTGTGCATAATTGACTGCAATAACTGTCTACTTATACCCATTTGAGCAGATAAGTTCCTTGTCGAAACTCTGGGATTGTTTTGTATGGCTGCAGCTACCGCATCGAATGTTTCGTCCGCTCGAACTGTAGGGTTTCGATGGTAAGATCTTCTTTCGACTGTCCCACGCTCGGCCAAATTGTTAACAAGTCTCATTATGGTCCATCTGGTCGGAGGATCGCCGCCAAACGTGCGCCTAAACTCTCTTTGAACCGAAACTACGGACTCCAGGGCGTTATAGCAGCGGACAATCCAAATTCTTGTTTCAGTGTCCCAATTATCCATTTTCCATAAATTTAAAGATCAATCTACAAAACAAAAATTAAGTAGATTCATCAAATAGAAAAAAAGTTATTCAACTTTTTTTTGGTAGCAGCTTTCATCAGCCACCCTGTATAACAAAAACAAAATATCGATAATCGAATGTACACAGCCCGCGAAGATTCAAAATTCACCTTTTCCTTTGAACACACCTCGTAAACGCCCCAAATATATAAAGGCAGAAATTCGGTCTTAGTCCGAACGGATTTCACTTCAAAATCAGTCCATTATATCCGAACAAAAGGAAACGCCAAATGTTGTTCAGGAAAAGAATATCCTTACTAAATTTGGATTAAGATAAAAAAGCACGAACAACAAGAAAGAAAGTCGGTCAAGCCCGACTATAATATATCTGTACCTGTGAAGTGCTGCCCATCACCGCTGCGAACAGTGCTGCCCATAATTGGTTGTTTTCCTTATAACTCGACTATCGTTCATCCGATCGTTTCCATTCCTTTGGCGGATCGTTAAATAATCTTGATTTCAAAATATGTCCAGAAGGTACGAAGACTGTGGGAGATATAACGTTTTTTCCAATTTGCGGGGGCGGGAGAATGAAAATAAACTTGGTCTGCCTGCAAGTATAAGAATCATATGTCCTATACATGTCAAATCTCTATCTCTTACCATCTCACAGAACTGTTTGTTCATACGGACGGACAGACAGACGGATATGGCTATATCGACTCGACTGTTAATGCTGATCAAGAATATATACCCTTTATAGGGTCGGAGATGCTTCCTTCTGCCTGTTACATACTTTTGCACAAACTTACAAACGTACAGAGTATAAAAATATTAATAATTTCTTCCCGTAGAGGAAATGGTATATTTATTCAAATCAAAGATCTGCACGAGTGCACCGCAACTGAAAGTGCACTGCATAAGTACTTGATATTTTCGCACTCGGATATCCCGACTACTCCAACAAAATGTATACTGTAGTATTTCTACTCGCGGCATATTTGCGACTCGCTCTTAAGTGCCGAAAACAATCGCGCCACTCGCGTAGCGTATTCGAAATATTCATACAAACAGGGAACCGTAAAATTTGACTGTAAAATTATCCATGAACAATTTAAGCAACGCATTTTCTATCTATCGCTTTCTCACTTAAGTATTTTTTTACTCATGCTTGCCTCTTGTGGAGTTTTTTTTACTGGTGACCTTGTGTGTCTACAAGAGTGTCTGTCTTCGGCTGCTGTTCGTTTCCTTCACTTCTCGTCAAATTCATCCCTGCTTTGACTTCGACGTCAGCAGAAGAGAATTGTGTGTGTGTTGTTTTTGCAATTTTGCCTACGCCCACTGAAAAAGTATAAAGAGTTTGCATAGCCTTTAAATTTGAGCGAGCATTTAACCTAGGTTCATATACTTTTCCCTACCCTGAGTAGGAAAACGTGACGCGTGCTTTAGAAACCAACAAATTCGAAGAGCAATACTCAAGTAATACTTAAGTATTGGTAGAATGTGTGCCCAAAACACCTGGTTATTTGCGTATTCCTCTTTGTTGTCCGAGTAAAATTGGTATGTAACCTGCAAAGTCTGCGTGCGACCGCCCACTCAAAGAGCGGTTTCGCTCAAAGCAGGTACAAGAAAATTTGACACCCGCTCAAAACTGAGACCAGTCACTGAAATACTAGTCCGATATGAGTGAGTATATGAACTGATTTCATATTTTGAATGGAAAATCATACCCAAGACGCATTTACAACAAGTATACTCGAGTCAAGAAAACAGGCACTCTTGCTAATCTCTGATTCAAATCAATTAGCCACTTTCAAGGAATTAAATATCCAAGATTACGAGTATCATTGTCCGAAGGTAAGCGCCTAAGGTCTGAAAACGCGCCAATGAACTGGAGCCAACCGATTTTCTCTGTGGTTTTCGGTTCGGTTCAGCATTTTAGAAATGAACGCCGGTTCGGTTTACCAGCTGGAATCAGCGGTTTGGTTTAAACTTCGGGATCGATTCTAGGCTGAAAAGGATCAGGCCCCTTACTTATCAGCTGCCCAGCATAGGAAATGGTTATGTTGAGTAGCGTCTAATGGAACGGCCCTTCACAGTTGTGTTCAATCGTTCAATGCAAATGCACCCAACGGAAGAATCCCCAAAAATAACAAACATATATATGTACATACATACCCAGATATGTATATTCTTGGCGAAGCAAATGTAATTTTTAAATTTAGCTAAACAAGGTGCATATATTATGCACACACAAACGTACAAATGCGAAATGTAAAAATTGTTTAAAACATTGATCGCTGGGCTCAATATAGTAAGTCGGTAGAATTTTGTACAAAAATTGTAGAATTTGTATTATTTTTTTTTAATGAAACTAAATTTAGATGGAAAAAGTCTGTCAGTTCTTTCGGACCAACTATATACTGGCCAACTGTGAAGATGCCTTGGCCAAGAAAGCCTTTACCCTAAATCTTTCGCACTACCAGATGACTGAGATACCGGAAATTATTGAAAAATGTGAATCTCTTATGAAATTGTTTCTAAATCAAAACAAACTAACTCGGGTAAGTAGGATTTAGTTCAATGGTCAAATGTAAAATGTTGTGAATTAAAGGAATACTCACATTGTAGATCCCCTCCAACCTGGGCAATCTGTTGCGTTTGCAAGTGCTGACTTTGGACTACAATAAGCTGGAAGAATTCCCTGTATGCATCTGTCGCTTGACCAGATTGCGTTTTCTTAATGTAAGCTGCAATAACATCAAACGTTTGCCCGCCGAACTGGGTTATTTGACCGTATTGGAGACCCTTTGGTGTAATAACACGGGCCTCGAGGAGTTACCCTTGGAAATACGCAATTGTGAGCGTTTGGAGACATTGGGAGTACGTGGAAATAGATTGCACAAGTTACCCGACTCACTAGGCAACCTCTCCGAACTGCGTTGGCTGACGGCCGAGGGTTGTCAGCTGACAGAAATACCACTTAGCTTTGCACTAATGGGAAATTTGGTACATCTTAATCTGAAAGGCAATCGTCTGCGACGCTTGCCACGCATGCTAATGGCCATGTCCAAGCTTAGGTTCGTGTTTCTTAATGAAAATCGTATCGATGAATTGCCCACACGAGCCCAACTAGAGGAGTTGAGTACACTAAACATGCTTAACCTGTGCAAGAATCCCATAAGTACGAATGCGGAGCTTCAACGTTTGGCCGTGCATCAGACCAATATTTATGTGGACATGCCAGCGCAGTCAGTGGAAATTTCGGAGGCACTATCCAGTCGGGCTAGCCTTAATACACAGGAACAGCAGCAACGCGATCAGGCGATGGGACCCTTGGGAGCAGAAGAATCCTCCGATTGGGCAAATAGTGTGCGCACCAGCGAGCTGGATACCACGGATGAGAGTTCATTGGAGAATAATATAGAGGATTTGAGCGTTATGTTGCCGGAAATGTCACGCTATGTTACAACTTTTTAGAATTTCAAATTAAATGTTACAATTCATTCATACCGCACTCGTTGTACCTTAAAAACAAGAAATCTGGACTCTATTAAAGAATATCAAAAAACTGCTTCCTCTATTGATCTTACGCTCTATTCTTCTGCTCGTTCTGAATTTCGAAATATTTATATCGGCTATTAATGGTTAGAAATGTTAAAATCGGGATCAATTTCCGTAATGATTCAAAGCAATTCTACTCATTTGTAACTCTAAACGCCCACGCCGGGGCGACCTCTGAATTTTTTCTTTGGGGTTTTGTGAAATCAGAAGTCTTTTTGCATAAGCCAGCTACAATTCAAGACTTGGAAGCCAACATTACTCGCGAATTTATGCCGTCCCGAACCAGATTTTAAATTCTAAATTCAATCCCGTCCCGCCCAATACCGAAGTTGTTTTCGGGTCTCTAGTTACAATCTTAAGTTCGACATACTTGTTTAATTATGTATGTAAGTATAACAAAATGCACTTGGTTGTGTGGGAGGAGGAGGGGACAACAACAACAATGTCAATATGACATCTGAACTGTGTGAGTTTGTGTATGCTTAATTGGACATTTTCTTCATTAGTTCTTCATCCTGCATAGACATGGCTGTTAACTTTTTGCCTATCCTTTCATGTATATCCAAATATTTGGCCACACATCGATCTATGCAGACCATTTCGCCCTTGCCTGCAATTTCCAAAATGTTAGTATGTAATTATCAACATTTTACAGATTTACTTCTACCAACTTACCCAACTCCGACTCCGCATACCTTGGCGGTATACACTTTTTGTGGCAAGCGTTCGTCATGCGGTTATATAAATCGGACATCATTTCAATCTCCATATCTTGCATTAGCTGCAGCTTGGCCTGATCGGCCACGCTGATCTGGGGCATAGCCATTGTGCTCTAGTCGAATCTTCTGTCCGAAGTGACGGTGTGGTCGTAATCGCCCTTGTTGGCCTTTTTCATGCGGTCTCGCACCTGCAGGTTCTCGTAACGCCGGTTATCAACGGAACGCTTGGACAGCACAAATGCGTACACACCACCAACAGTTAGAATTGCCCTAAATTACGGAGGATTTTTTAGTCAGAAAAAACACAAACCTATGACGAAATTGTTAATAACTTTAAGAGTAATTACCAACAAGCAGCAATTCGTCCAGCATTACCCAGCGACATAATCAGCGCTGTCAAGCGAGTGAGTGAAACAGTGTGACCATAGGGTGCAGAATGCCAAAATGTAAGTGAGTGCTAGTGATGTGCGTTAGTGAGGTTAATTTAAAATTTTACGCAATTTCGTTTATTTTTGTAAAATAAAAATAAATAGATTGATTATAATAAATACCAGTTCAAAGTATGCTATGTTTACATTTACTGTTCCGACAAGGTGTGTAAAATTTACACTGAAAATGCTCAGCCAAAGCCAAAAGTTGAAAGTCACGCTGATCATATTTTTTTATGAGTAACTTTGAAAAAGAATTTGGAGCTAATCGCTGGGAACTAAAATTCAACCCATACAACTTTTACCACCCAATTTCCACCAAGGGGGGTGAATTTTCCGGAAAATTAGTATGCAGTCATAGTTAAATTTTCATATAGATCTCTGAAAATAAATTTGAACCTGATCGGATGAAAATCAAAAAAGTTCCATACGACAGTTTTCTTTGAATTTGCCACATTTCCCGACAGAATTTTTTAAAACCGTTTCTTAGTACTCACTCTTAGCATAAGATAAAACTACTGTACAAAATTCAGCTTTCTATCTCTTATGGTTTGTCCTGTGCGACGGTCACCAGTCAGTCAGTCAGTCAGGTTGAACAGTTTTATATATATAGATATATACTTTATGTGGTCAGCGAAAATTTCTTCTATCCGTTCCAAACTTCTGGGCAAAATTATAATACATTTTTATAAACTTGAAAAGTGTTTTATAATTTTGCCCAGAAGTTTGGAACGCATAGAAGGAATCATCTCCGACCACATAGAATATATATGACGAGCTGAGTCGATTGAGCTTTGTCCGTCCGTCTGTCCATCTGTCTGTTTCTACACAAACTAGTCCCTCAGTTTTGCTTACACGTGGCAACAGGGTTTATAAAAGTTTATAGAAGGTGTGGTGGTGATTCTAGATTTTTTTCGTGAGCTGAACACGAATCGGTGTTGGAAAATGATTAATCACGTACGGGATTCTGATAATTCGATCATAAATTTGCATAAAATGCCTTTTTACTTTTATCTTAACTTTCTTTTATATACTCAAAATGTACTCTTACCTAACTATAAAAAAAACGTACCCAAAAAACCTACGATTTCTTTGCTGTTAAAAAACTACATACAACAAATTCCAAACATTAAAATTCCGTCACTCCGTGAATTGATCCGACTAAATTCTATATTTATGCATTCTCCCAACTTTTGTAAGTTTCTTTGGCATTAAAAAAGATTCTCTACCTTTTTTTCTAAGGACAGGAATTTATGACAAATATTCATTGACAATACATTTGTTTATTTTATTTTTATAAAAATCACAATGGTTAAAGTAAATAATACTATTTAACAAAATGGAATGGTACATAAATCAACAGAAACACGCAAAAAAAAAAAAAAAATTAACACAGTGCCTAGTTTGTATATGTGTATAAGTAATGTATACATATGTAATATGTACATGAAATTTTCTAAAATAGCTACACACTAGAAAATACAAATATGTTTTAGTCGTAATTATTGTTGAATTATGGAAGATGTTTGCGAAGCGACTTATATGGGTTTTACGCCAAACCAACTCATTTTCCAACTTAAAGTGTCATGCAGCAATTTTTCTTCTTCGGCGGAAAGCTGGAGCAGTGTGGAAACGGCGCGAACCAGATGACGGGCTTCAACCTAAACAGTAATTTAAGGAAGTCGGTTTAGTGAGTGTGTAAATGGGTCTAGAAATTTGAGGAATCTCATTAAATTTCTTTAAAAGCTTTCATTACACGACTTAGATTAATTGATAGACTATTTATAGCTGAATTAATGTCGTGTCATAGCAGCATTATCATTACTTTCAGCCATGCTCTCCAATGGCAAAACTTTTGCGATTGCGAAAATGGTAGCATGGCTGTTTGACATACAATCTTTGGGAAAGTTATAGTCATCAGTTTTAAAACTTTTTTAAACACAAACTCAAAGCTGTTTTAAACTCACCTCTCTGCTAGTCAAGAACTTGACAATGACATGTTTTAAATATTTAAAATTAACTTCATCCATGACAATACAATTGGCTTTGTCCACTCCCTGCGGAAAAGTCTCTAGCGACATATTTGTGTTCCTAAAAGCGGCTAAGACTGTATGATTTTGTTGAGATTCCGATTCCGCAGTGTTGTTGCGCAACTCTTTTTGCAGGGTTTTCTTTAGATCCACCAAACGTTGATTCAACGTTTTTATGGTCTGTGTGATTGAAGAAGAATTTAACATTAAATTATATTTATGGGGAAATATATAAATCACCTTATTCTTTTCCACAATTTCCTGTTGAGCCAGCTCAAATTCGCTCAGTTGTTGTGCATGCTGCTCAGCGGATTCGCTTACCAACTGCAGAGCTTCACGCGCTTTGGACACATCCTTTTCCAACTGTCGATTCTTATCTTGTAATTCATTCGTTTCGCCTTGTTCTAAACGCAATTGTTTTCTAAGTAATTCCTCACTTTGTGATATTTCCGCATTTCTTAACAAGGCCGTAAGTTTCTCCTCACGTTCAGTTTCCAATTGCAATTGCACATCATCTAAATGAACTTGCTTCTCCCGCATTTGATTCCGTAATTTTTGAGCCACCTGCTCGGCATTTGATGCATAATCACTGAATCGCTCATCGGCTGCAGTGAGGCGAGCTTTGAGATCCTTGACTTCGGTTTCCAATATTTGCTGAGAATAATTGGGAGAGAAGTTTTATTAACCATTTTGACAAACATTGAGATAGCCTAATGAAATTGGGCGTTATGGACTCCTGAGAACCTGAATTATGCCTAGAATTGATATGATAGATACCTTTCCCTAATACCTTTCCCATGTTTTAATTTTAAAAGAAAATACTATTAAGGTGAGTACTGAGAACGTTCGAATTTTCCTCCAAGAAATTTACTAGATATTCCTTTTTCGCGTGAAGGAGGCCCAAATGAATACGTTTCGACTGCAGAATGCACACCACCCACAACCGAGCAAGCTCAGGTGACAATTTTCAAAATACTTTTGTGTATTGCTTTGTTTCTGAGTTTCTAACAACAAAATCAGGCAAGGAAAAATTTCTTTACGTAATTTTTTTATATGGAATTTGATAGCTAAAGGAAAATTCGAACGTTCCCAGGACTCACCCTTAATGATTAACTAAATACGACGAATTATAATAATGTACGTATAAGATAGTAAGATATACCTAAGTTGCTAAGAACGTATACTAAAATTAAGATAGCTTATTGCTCGATGGGTACCTCATTTGCTCCAAGTCTGTCCATTTCAAAGAAGAATAATAAGAGTACTCTTTTGCACCAAAACTTTTTTTTCTTATTTCCTTCAAAAAAGTAAACCAATTGTTTAGTTCATTGATTTTGAATCTAAGGCTAAAAGCGGGTCCGAAGGCCAAACCTCTTTTGGTTAGCCGGCACAGAAACTAGACCGAACCGAAGAACCTGGATTTAAAAAAAGGGTAGTTTTTTGTAAAAAGTTAAATCGCCCTAGATTTTGAGTGGCAACAACAAGAAATCACCAATGGATCTTTCGTCCATGGATCAATGTTTCAAAAGTCTTGGAAAAGTATAACGAGAAGGCTAAGCTAACTTCGTCTGTGCCAAAGTTTTGATACCCTTGTAAGTCCTCGTTTTGATATTCTGATTTCGATAATTTCAGAATAAAGAAAATTAAAAAAAGCTTCTTAAACTGCCGTTCGGATTTGATGTTAAACTGTAGGTCCCTTTCTCTTGTGCGAAAACCGGAAGCGCACAAGCCAAGAGATTGAGAGAGGCTCGGCTTTGGCCCTTTGGGGCTGTGTCAACGTGACAAGCCTTGGGGCTGTGTCAACTAGACAAGCCATTTTACTTTTACTTTTCTTTGATTTTAGAGGCGATGAGCCCATGGAGTAAAAATAATTGATCCACCCTAATATATAGGCAAAGACCAATATAATTCTCAAAGACGAAAATTGCCTTGTGTACAAAAGTTAAAAATAGAATGCGCTTGCTTGTGTGAGTAAACACAACGAACAAGCAAGTGCGTATGTGTGCGTACTTGTGCTGTAGAAAACGAATAAATGCAGGCAGATTAACAATGCTTGAGAATACGTGTGCACACATACAGTCGTTGGTTGTCGCTGTATGCGTACAAGAGAGCGGCTGGCTCTAGAGCGCTCTCTCTCAGGCTTTTGAACAAAATTTCAAGAGAGCCTGGAGCCAGCTCTAGAGCCAGCACGAAAAAATATGGTGTTACGTTCGAGCCGTGGTTTGCCAAAAGTGAAACGTAAGAAATTTCATTCAGAATTGAGAACAGGAAAACCAAACCGAAACGGATTTCCGTTCGATTTACTTTTCAAAACGTAGCCGAATTGAGAACATGCCTGATAATCTTTGTCCCCCTCCGCGGCAGAAAAGAAATCTTGTGTCGCGATCGGGACGGGATTAAATTTAAAATAACCGACAACCAACACAAATAGAATAAAAGATTTCTACTCAATAATTTCAAAACAACAACAACAATAAATTCAGTTTAATAGGCCAAGAAGAAAAAGCAAAGCAATCGTAATTTAGACATTTATAACAAAATCCAATTAATACAGAAAAAAATAAAGTTATTGGTTAGTTACTTCATGCTAATTAGTTAATCCCACTGGTAACCATCAGCTGCCTCGGGGGAAATACTCACAGATTTATTGCGTTCAAACAAAATTTGCTGCTCGTTATCCTCACGACATTCGCGCAGAGCCAAGTTTAGCTCATCGACTTCCTCCTCCAGCAGTTTGATCTATGGATAAATAAATTGAAATGAATTGGTTATACTTCTTAAATCAGATATACCTTTTCATCTCTCTGCCTGATCTCCTCCTTGGCCTTATCCAGTTCAAACGTTACGTGTTTCCTGCTCTCAATGGCCTCGTCTCTGGTCTTTAAAGCTTTCCTCTTCTCCGTGGTCTCTTCGGCCACCTGTTTGGACAGACGACTGACCTGCGTCTCCAGTGCCAAATTCTGACCACTCCAAGAGCTTTTGATGTCCGACAACTGCAAGTGTGCCTCCTCCAGATGCTGTTCCAGCATCTTGTGCTCACGTATCAAAGCCTGAACCTGCTGCTCGGCATTCAATTTGGCCAGAGCTTCCATACGAGATTCCTCTACGATTTTCATGCGCATTCTCATATGACGATTCTCCTCCTCCACAGCCGCCAAAGTGGTGGTCAAATGGTTCTTCTCCTGTTGCGAGGCATGCCTTAAGCTCTCCAATTCATCACGCACATCCTCGGCTATGGATTCGTAGGGCCTGAGACGTTCCAACTCTTCGTTGAGATTTTCAATTTGCTCAAAATGCTGACGCAACGAACTCATACGATCCATGGCCTCCTGTTCCCGGAAACTTAGCAGATTCTTTAACTTGTCGATTTCCAATTGTTGTAGGTTTTGTATCTTCTCCTGATCCTCGCAGTAGATATCCTTTTGGGTTTGGGCCACACGCACACTTTCCAATAGGATTTCATTTGTCTTATCCACACGCAGTTTCTCCTCCTGCAGCTGGAGCAGGGATTGGCTTAAGGTGGAGACTTTGGTGGTAAGCTCATTGCACTGGCTGCGTAAGTGGCCAAGTTGTTCCGACTGAAAGAGAGAACAGATGTTTAATATTTTTGAGCGGGGGGGCTAAAAATAGCTGGAATTTACCTCAGAGTGGCCACCCACCACATCGTCAGTGGAGTTCGAGTTAATGCTCACACGTCGACTGCGTAGCCGATAGCTGTTAATGCTGTTGTTGTTGTTATTGCTGTAACGTAGGCTCGCCGCCCCACCACCCCCTCCTGATGTTGACACGTCTTCGCCCGTCTCCTCCTTGATTTTGTTTTTTAAGGTGGCAAACATAATTCTATCTTTGGCTTTGCCTAGCTGCTTGTCCAAGCTTTAAGTGGCACTGGGTTAATGTTAATGCATTGTGGCTAACTTGCAGGTGTGTTCGATTTTTGTTGCATGTCTATCGGAGGCTATCGATATATGTACGTGAGCATTGACAATCGTTGGCGCCACTTTTATCGAATTGCAGATTTAGTTTGTTTTTTAACTTTAAGCTTATTCTTCGTCAATAATTGGCATCACTATCCCCCAATTATCCCTATCTCAGCCAGTACTATTCGAGCTGAAGTGTGACCGTATGACGCAAACGGAAAAATACACGAAAAATAAACGAACGGTACTACTAAGCTCAATCCAACCCCTAAACAGTTGCACAACGGTTTTCTTTTAACACAGCGCGTTGCACAGTGGTTGCGCTTGTATGGAGAGTGCGGCTAAAAATACTTCCAAAAGAGTTGGCGGTCTAAAACTTGGAATATAAGTGATCTTAAATGTAATAATGATTTAATTAAAAAGTGGGTGTGTACAACATTTTGAAAAATTTTTTTTGGAAAAAATAATTTTTTGAATGATTTTGTAAACAGCGGCGAGTATGGGTAATAAAATACACTTCTCTTTTATTAGTGGTATTCCTGAAAGTGATTTAGATTTGATTTTTATTTCGTCAATCATCTGTTCACAGGTACTCCATACAAATCGTCAGGAATTAAGGGTCATGCTATAAATAATCAACTTTGAGGCTGATTTAGATTTGGTTTAAATTTGTTTTCATTTTGGTGTGACCGTTCTTTCATGGCAAGCTTGATATTTTTTAAATTTTGCTGTTTCGAAATCATGGAGAACTCTGCTAGAATGTTTTACGTCACTAATTCTTCCTCAATTTTATCCTGCCTTTTCCGCTTGACATCTGCCAAATTGCTTAAGTAACTTCAATTCACCGTAACTTCCAATGTGACTTCCAATTTTCTAGGGAAATTATGCAGATATGTAACACCGAACATATATTAGACTAAGTCAAGCACATGGTCCATTAACACAGGTTGACAGAAATTAACAATTTTTCTGATTCAAAAAGTAGACAATAATATTCTTATAGGATTTTCATCGCTGCTAGAAGTCTCTAATTAGACTTAAATTAAAGCTTGAACTGTCTTCCATGTGAATCAAATCGAAAAAAACCTTAATTAATCCTAAATTTTCATGTAGCATTACTTTTTTCATGTGCTCTCGTAATCTAAGTGCACTCATATGGCCTACTTATTCATTTTATTTGTATGTTTTTTTAACTTATTGTTTTTGGTCACGACTTCTGAATAGCCGTCGTTTTCAAATTCATATGTCGGACATAAATTATAAATATGTCATTACTGAAACCTAAAAATACACTACTTCGGCGGGCACAACGTACTTCACTTTTAATCCTTAATATGTACCTATCTCGGGGAAAAATAATTCGGACGGGCTGAGAGTGGCGCCACAACTAAAACCTTACTTGAAATTCTAAGAAAAAATTGCAACACATAAAAATTACACATGAGTAAAATTTTAATTTACAAAAAGCACACAACAAATAATTCACTAATTATATATTTCAAATAAAGTTAATAACTTTGCAATAATTTTTTGTTTTTTAAGTCAAGCTACACAGGCCAGCCACTTAAATTAATTGAAATTAATTGTTTTGTTTTTGGCCACTGTGCGCTGCCACCTGGTTAAAACTCAGTGCGGAACTAGTTCAATTGGCAAAGACAAACACACCGACGCCACCAAACAGCTGACAAGCGCGCTTAATTTTCCAAAAAGAAGAAAAAAAATATCTAATCCTGTAGCCTCATTAAGTATACCTTCTAATCAAACCCAGACTAAGTCTTAAATGAATATGGATCAGTCCAAGCAACCTGTGCGTGACGTAACGGGCGATGCCAATGGCACTTGTGCCTCGTCCTTGAGAGAGATCTCGCTCATAGAAACAGTAACGGGATTCCTGGAAGAAAATGGAGCAGCCGAAGTAGATCGCCAGGTGCTGCGGAAGCTGGCGGAGGCCTTGTCCAAAAGCATAGATGAGTAAGTACAGATTAATAGCATAACAAGCCACTCCAATTGGTCAGGACACCTACATACGTACCTCGCAGCGGGTGATCGTATGTGCGCAATATGGTGAGGGAGGGGGAGGAGGTAATGCCCGCATATGTATGTACAGCCGAACCCAAACACACGCACACATATATGTAGCTGTGTTTCACATTTCCCACCCCAAAAGTGCCAGAGCACGAGCACGGGGCACGGCAATTCCTCCTCAACTGCTGCGTCACATCTGCTGAGCATTTTCCTTGGCTGCTGTTCTCGTACTCTCATTCAATTTGCAGCGCATTTTCAGTTTCAATTCAGTTTTGTTCTGGCTTTCGGTTTAATCAGACTTCGGGAAGAGCAATTTTTTTGTTGTTGTTTATTTCGCTTTCAATTCATTCGTTTGCTGTGTCGCTTTGCCTATCAGTCGCCTTATATATAAACACCAAATACATATATACTTATGTAAATAACAAACCTCGGGTCGGCTGCATTTGTTTATATTGCTAACCAAGAGGCATCTTCGCATCGGATTGTAATTTGTGGATAAAACTTAGGCGCCTCAAATAAATAGACGGATGCTGAATGCTCCTCTCATTGGTTGGTGATTGAGGAGAAGTGAATTATATGCACATATAGACCGATATACTTATATTTATGTGCCCACTGTGTTGTTGGTTTTTTTCCTCTAATTTTCTTCGTGTCGCCAGTGGAGAGATGCTGCTGCTGCCGCTGCGGCTAATTTTAGTCACGGAAAACTATTCCAATTAATTTAATTTGTTGTATGTATAATAATATGATGAATACATTACTTGGAAATGCTTTTTTGAGATAAGGAAGCAAGTCAGTTTTGTATGCCATGCAAGAACAATGCTGGAATTCATTTATAAGATACACTAGGGTGGACTTTGTTAGGGTTAAAGAACTTTTCGTTAATCTGAAATCAAGTTTCCTAAAAATTATGTCAATTAGACAGCAAGTTAAACCACGTTTCCAAAAAATAGCCCTTCCTGAACCTGTTCCTAACTTATATTATCGGCTTGGTTCAACCAAAATTATTGACATTCCAAAATTAAAACTACTGCTCGATATTGTGCAACAAATTCTCAAATTCGCCAGGAAAGTGTAATGCTATAATATTGAAAACTTAAAAAGGTTTTAGAACAGGAATGCAAACCAATCGAAAATAAGAACCCGTTAGTTCAGACCTTTTTGAACCGCAGGTTCAGTTTATAATTTCGGTTCGGTTCAGTGGTTTACTATCAATTTATTAGATATTCTTCCCTTAGACTTTTGAAGGTAAGACAGGCCGAAATTCTGTCAAATCTCAACATTTGTATACCCTGTTCCCATTGAAAATGGAAAAATGAAGGAAGAATGAATCATTTCCGACCCCATAAAGTATATATGGTTGTTATTATCTAAATTTTCTGTCATCTGTCAATGGAAACTTTCTTTAGATTGATGTGTACATTCATTTAAACTTACTTTGTGTAAGTGTGACTTTGTGTAAGTCTGATTATGGGAGGGTTGATTGTGATGATATAAAATATGTGTAAAATAAGTGTATTGGTTCTGTCTAGAGTGTGGGGGTTGGTAGGGTATTTGTCTGTTTGGAAGATCTCTAGGGGAAAACCTTCTTAAGGCATCGTCTTACTCTGCTTCCGGCTTTTCTTCGTCTACGCAACAGTCTTCTGGCAAGAGTGTTGGGGTGACTTCTCAACCTCTCCACGTATTTGCCAGCCTGTGAATTTATGACGTCTCCAATCTTCGGCACGTTGAGATCGCTCTCCAAATGATTTGTGCAGGGCTTTGCAGCTATTCCAAACACTTGGATCCCATATCTCCAAGCTGGTGCTATAATTGCCTTGTAAATATGCACTTTGTTACGGAGTGAGAGTTTATTCCTACTGGAGAGCAGCCATCCCAGTTTCTTCACCCTGCCGTAAAGTCATTTTACAAGCGCGTTGATATGGGTTCGGAATGTAAGGCGCTTGTCCAGATATACTCCCAAGTATTTATGTCCAGGCAAGTGCCGTAATATCTGCTCATTGAGAAAGACGCCAGGGCACTCATCGCGACGAAGTGAATATGTTACACTGGCACATTTATCCAGGTTTAGCCCAATGTTCCATCGCTTAGCCCGTCTGCTGAAGTGATACAAATATTGCTGAACGACATCGGTGTCATTATAGATGCATAGGTCTCTCGCCATAAAAGCAGTATCGTCAGCAAATGTTGCAAAGAGTAAGTCTTGGGGGTCTACAATGGGTATTGTTCCTCCTGCAGGCATAAGTGTATAGAAACAGCTCCTTCCAAGATTACTGAGAAGGTCCGGTCCGTGAGGAAGCTTTTCACAAGAGAGTAAAGCTGAGGCGGAAGGATGTCTTTTACCTTGTAGAGCAATCCGTCATGCCACACTCTATCAAAAGACTGTTTAATGTATAAGGGCATTTCCTCCGATACCAAAGAATTAAAAGTACTTAAAACAGTATTTTTTATCATATTTTCAAAGGGAAACAATCTAAATTAACTGATGTTAGCCAATGTAACAATAGTTCATTACCCATTTCGAGATTTTCAAAAGCAAAACGATCGGTGGAAAACAAAATGAAAATGAAACCAAAATAAACTATGTGATTGAAATTATCCAGGGACTAATACCGAAAAGATTTTCGGTTCCGGTACAGGTACGACCCAAAATGAAATTAGTCGCTCTACAAAATTTTGGCAGGATTCGTTGAGAGCTGCAGTTATATTGATGCCCAAAAAAACCAATCCCATATTTGGTCACGTGCGTTTGGTTTTTTGGTTGGCTCCATATTATAACTACAAAATTATTAAATTACGTAAATAGTAAAAAATGTGCGGCGCTTTTTTCCAGCTTTTTCCTAAGCTTTTTTCCCTCTGCGTCCCGTCAAAAACGGCTTTTTTCTCGACTAAAGATGGAAACACTGTTTAAGAGTGAAACCTAAGGTTGAGACCGTTGGGCTGGAACAAATTATAAATATTAGTTCTGGTTTTAAGAGGTATTAAACCTCAGGATTTTGTTTTAACCACTTTATGAGGACTAGCTTATCCTTAAAATATTAAACATTTTGTCAAAGAAGTCTTTTTAAAATGTCAAAGCACATAAAGGGGTTTTTTCCTCCAATTTTAACTCCAATATTTAAAAAAAAATGCTTTCTAAAGTGAATATGTGAGGTTCCAGCATTTCAAAATTGAATGCCTAGGGAAAACTTGAATAATCCATAACGATTTCATATGATTAAAATGGGACTCGCACACAAATCGATTAGCAAGTTCCAAAGAAGTAACGAATTTTAATGAGAGGCATATTTAGAGGTCGATAGGCAATTGCAGGAGATACACGGAATCAAATTTTTGAAAATGGTTAGCAGCTATGTTGGGGCATGATTATGGTTCCCAAAACCGTTTTGCATTGTGGTTTTGGGTTCGGTTTATCAGCAGGAATAACCGGTTCGGTTACGGTTCAAAACTGGATTGCATCCCCATCAATAAGTAGTTTTCTTATTACAGTTTACTTGTTAAAATTTCAGTTTGACTGCAATCAAGGCTATAGGTTTAGTCTGTCAATAAATACATGCTTTTGGCTGGGCAGTAGCAAAAGACTCATCATCTACTGAGTGACAGTGAACGATAAGAGGGTCAGTCATAAGGCGAGCCCACCTATTTCTGGGGACTACAGTCATTCAAGATAGAGTTAAGTATAGCATAAACAAAAAGAGCAAGAAACATGGAAGAAGATGTTGATAAAAGAAATATGTCTACAAGCTACAAAGATAAGTAGGCCTTACATAAGCCAAGCAAGATTCTCTATACACCTTCAATACCAAGCATACAGACAATATAAGGTTCACCCCCATATAGTACATATGCTTACATTGTATCTTGTCTTCTACCCTTAGAACATTCAATTATTTCCTGTAAATTATGTATTGTTGTTCTTGGCTCTTTTGTATACAATGCATCCTTTGTAGTCTGGCATGAAGTGCCGAGTGCAGTTGCCAACTTTAATCGACATAATTAAACATTACGTGCATAATGAGACCCCATATCTTTCATTACATTTTCATTCCCATTTGCTTCACTTAAATCCAAATTTTATGGCATAAAATAGGCGCCATCTGGTAAATAAAAATTGCTTGACACCCAATCTAAACACTCCAGGTAGACAGGTAAGACTGGAATACCTGTGGTGTGGTGCCAAACAACAACCCAGTCCAATTGTTGAATAGCTTCCACCTGTTGGGTTGATTGATTTTAGTAACCATAGCTATGGGCCGAAACAGAAGTCAAAACAAATGCAAACTGCTGCTTGACAGATTTTCTGTTGCTGCAACGACCTGAGCATAGCGAATTTTGTGTTTTTGCTCAATTCCCAAAATAAATCTTTGTGCAGTGATGATGGAGGTCGCTGGTCTGGCTGGGGCCTGTGTGCTAAAATGCCTACAGCGCGCGCGTGTGTCCTGGTGCACTGAGCTACTCTCGCCCCAAATGGTGCATGCGTCCAATGACTCATTCACCGAGTGTCGCCCCAATGGGACGTATACGTAATGAGAAGTATTTAGGGAAGGAATAAGACCAACAACAAGTGAACGAATGACGTGTCGGCGCTTTGATTAGTGTAATGAAATCTATTTTAATTACTCAATTCAATTCAAACAGAAATTGTGAACTCTAAAAGAAGAAACATTTCGTTGCTTTAATGTTAAAACTACAAATCATAAAATGGCGGGCTACTTTCGTACCAGCTCTCTAAATAACACAAATGATGGACCAAGTACACCATTCAAACGATACTCCTTGGTACAGGGTGGATCTTTCAGGTAAGTTGCCAAAATGTGCTTTGAAGTTTCGTTTGATTTTTTTTATATAAATATAATTTCTTTGGGATAAGCTAAATTTGGATTTATGTGCTTTTTCAAGCGTAACTCTGTGTTAAGGGAAATGCGATTTCAGTGTTTTTTATTTGGCATCATTAATATGATCAATACACTTGGAGAAATGGTGCGGGAAAAGATGTGACTTAAACGAAAATACTAGAAATAGAAACTTGACTTTAGATTTGTGATGAGTAAATAATTTTTTTGTACCAGCAATGGGCAGCTACTGGCCCATTGCACCCTGAACGGACGATTCGCTTACTCTTTTGCGAAATGTCGGAACAAAATTAACAGGTGTATTGTAAGAAAAGCAGCCTACAATCATTCGGCTGCCTATGGGTTCGACTGTTAAAACGTTTTTTCGGATTTTGGGCTATCGTAAGTTATGGAATTGGACCTAAAGCGGTTAAATTCCGACTTGTTAGAGAACATCATCCAAATCCATTCTTGCATGGACCACCTAGAGTATTTTTAAGCTCATTGAAAAACGTTTTTGTTGATGGCTTTGCTTAGTTTTGTAAAATCAACAAATAACGATTAAAGACCAAACTTTTGAGCCTTAGCATCCGTCTGAATCTACTCACTATTTCAAGAACCTTACCTAGTGCAATGTCCCACAGTCGATTTTTGGTTCACAAATTTGGTACTCAGAGTGTAATAAGTTTGTGCAAAAGAATGTAACAGCCAGAAGGAAGCATTTCCGATATCCCTATAAAGCCCTATCAAGCAGCTATGTTCACATATTGCCCCCAGGGGCCGAGCCCAATCGGCTATTTACACCCACACGAGCCGAGCGCATGCCGAAGTCGGGCTTATGAGCGTAAGCAGAGCTCTCTTTGCCTTCATTTGCTGCCCAACCGCAGATAGAAGATAACCTAGAGCAGTGTTCCCCAGCCATGCCCCGGAGGGCCGAACACACTCGGAAATTCATTCCGAGTGCTTGCCGAAGTAATGCCATAGCGAGTGTTAGAGAGAGACAGACTCTCTTCTTGGGGAACCCTGACCTAGAGACCCACTCTGGAACGCCGCTCTTTTTTGAGTGATGTTAATGGCATTGTGACAACAGTCTGATAACATTCTGACAACAGAAACGTATTGTGACATAGGAAAACGCGGTGGTTAGAGGGAGACGGACATTGTCAAAAATAACTCTGAGAGCGAAAACCGGCCGCACAGCCGATGGGCAGCACTTCACATATGTACCTTTACGCAAACTTTGACAGATACAGAGTATATTATAGTCGGGCTTGACCGGCTTTCATTTTTGTTTTTTATTTATTTGCCCAAAAGAGATCGCAATCGGAATTTCGTTTAGAAAAGTATTTTCCGAAACTGCAGAATTATTTTCTCAATTATTTGGCTCATAGAGCCCTCAAGCCGATCTTCATTTAGATCGGCTTGAAAATATTCAGGAAAACACTCACATTTTTGCGTTGGTGTATGTGAGAACAGCGCAAAAACTGATTCATTTGCTCTCTTTTATTTCACAATTCTTTTCACAATACATTCCATTGTCGCATGATACAAACTTTTTCCTATTCACATACAGGCCTGTTCCTGTTTTTACATATTTTTTCGATTTCAAATGAAAACAAAATCGAACGATTTTGTTTAAGATGTTCTGGTATTCAAACGATTTGCAATTCGAATGCTTCATTTCCAAATAGTTTCCGTTGACTACACTTTCACCTTAATCTGCTGGTGAAGCCAAACAATGCAATAAATCACTCAAATCACTCAAAATAGTTAATAGTAGTTGAAAATAGATGTTTAAAATGTCTTTTCTATTTTTAATAGCATTGTATTAACATTTTCCCAGCGTTTCATAAAAAAGTGAAAACCAGAACAGCTTGAACAAAACATGTGAATTCGATTTGGATGGCGCATTGCAAAATTGAAGATATTCATAAAAATGATTAATTTGTTTATTAAAAAAAATTTTTTGAGGGAATGTAAGATTGCAAAAAGTATCTAAATACACTAAACAATGGTACAAAATTAACTTCAAGACATTATTTTGACGCCTTTATGTAAAAATCGCAATTACTTTTAAATTCATCGGCTCCAAGCAATGTGAATTGAAATCGAGTACATCTATCGAAATGAGAAAACCGAAACAGGTAACCAAATCGAATTCGAGCAAATTTAGTCAAAGTGAAAACCGTAACAGGCCTGATAGACTTTGCATTAACTTCGACTTAATCCTTGTTTTTTGTACACTTTGTATTATTTTCACGTATAGTTTCGTCAGCACTCGGTAAGTCGGACAGTTTTATTTTGTTAATAGTTGACATTTTCCCGGAACGGTGCCTTCCCTTTTGAAAGTCTGCTATGCCCATAATAGCGACGTGTCGGCCTTTGCCTAAACCAGAGGCAGAAAAAATACTTCATTTTTGTGAAAAACTGCTTCATCAGCAAAAAAACCACCACTACTTGTTGGCAGCGTGCCTTTGAATTTTCTAAGCACAACATATACCTCTGTCTTAAACCCACCCCCCTCCCCCCCATTTTCAAAAAATTCTAGAACTATTTTCCATTTTTTTGGCCCTTAGAGCTTACAAACCAAAATTCGTTCGGTTTTAGACCCACCGCAGCCCATTTTCCACCCTAAGAGCGGATTTCCCCAACAACGAAATATAAAATCAGAATTTTTTTTTGCATACTATCCTTACTAATCGAGTTTTAAGTCAATAGGATGTAAGATAGTTTATTGCATGTGAAATTTTTCTAGAATTTTCACATCCTAGGGGCAAATTTTCCAACATCCCACATTACATATTACTTCTAACTCAATCCTTACAAACTGAGTTTTAAGTTAATGGGATGAAAAATAGTTATTTCTATACAAAATTCTCCGTGAATTTTCACATCCTAGGTCCGAATTTTCCATCCGAGCACAAATTGGGATTTCACATGCGTTTTCTGGGAGTTTTCACACATTGAAAAGTCTCATTAAAAATATTTCGGATAGTATCCTACAAACTGAATTTTAGTCAATCGGATGAAAAATAACTTTTGCTTGTACAATTTTCCGCCCTTTTCATTGGATTTTCCGAAGGGAAGCAAGCCCTTTTTGCCTATACATCAAGTATCAAATCAATCGGATGTGTAATAAATTTATCCCCAAAACACCGTCTGAGTTCCCACTTTCACCACAAATGGAAACTTCTGCCCTAATTCAAGCCCTCTATCTCTTACCGTTCAGTGCGTAGATCGGCAATGAATCAGTCGGTGAATCAGGGGAGTCAAACTCTTATATATATAGAAAAGATGAGAAATCAGGCTTAAGTTCTTATTAACGAACAGCAGCTATCAGACTCTACCCGTTCTTTACATTCGGTCTACCCCAACCCGGACGTACCTTTTAATTGTTTTTCTTCTCGATATACGGATTGGCTCGTTTCGGCTAGTCGATCAGAGGACTTGGTTCGGTTCAGTGGCTCTCACTAATTATATATTCATGTCTGTTTCTGTTGCCCAATATTGGATGTTAAATCTTAAGAGGTCCTTCGAGCCGGATATTCTAGAATACAAGGATTTGTAGTGAGGCAGAGACGCTAGGACAGGATAGGTAATATGTACATCCCAAAAAAATGGTTACAAAAAAATGAAAAGTTGTTTTCTTCATAATTTTACAAAACTTCAGAGTTCCTTCTGCCCGCTTCCACTTATTTTTCCTCAGTGTACGCATACTTTTGCCAAAAAAAATTCTGTTTGGTGAAATGGGTGTGTGCTCCTCTTCTATGTACATTTTGTGGTACCCCAAACAGCTTCCGTTTACGCTTCACTTAACCCCAAGACCAAATTTTACATTTGGCTTTTGAAATCTAGATCAAAGCTAAGTAATTACCAATTGGTTGGTGGGGGGTGCTCAATGCTTATACAATGTACGTTTAGATTGTCCATACAAGTCGTTAATTATCCGACTAGTAGTAGCCAAGTCCAAGGTGCCTTTAAGTAGATTTTCCAGTAGTTTGTTTTGTTTTGCCGCCAAATAATTTAAACCGGTTTGGGATCAAAGCTCCATAATTTTCTGTTTGTGCTTGTTGTTCCGCTCGTAGCCACTTCGTGATCAGATCTCACTTGGAATGGGCCGATCATTCATCTTTTTTCTACTCTGCCTGTTGAGTAGCCTGGGAATATTCTGGGCAAGCCGCTTGACACGCTGCGAGCTGGCTGGTCAATTGTATATACTGGATGTACCCAAAACGGAACTCCCACTATGGCTGTGCATAGCGCATTTCGAGAGTAGATTCAATACCCATGTGGTGGGGCGGGGCAATGCGGATGGTTCCCGGGACTATGGCCTATTCCAGATCAGTGATCGTTTCTGGTGTAGGCCACCGAATGAAACCACCTACTATGCCTTCAATGAGTGTAACGTGAATTGCACGCACCTCCTTAGCGATGATATCACCAAGGCTGTGGAATGTGCTCAACTGATTAAGAGGCAACAGGGTTGGTCAGCTTGGTCGGTGTATACAGAGTTTTGCAATGGCACACTCGATGAGATAGACAATTGCTTCGAGTCGGAGGAGGAGGAGGAGGCGGCTGAGACTACCACAATTAGTTCAAATTCTGAGGAATCTGTGGAAACAGAGAAACCAGTTGAGATTGATTAACATATAGAACTACTACTGTCCAATTATGTCATCAACACTGCCAAAAAATATGAAATTTGTGCTGAGATATGCAAAATTAAACCAAATTACTGCTCTGTGTTTTATGTGATTGCCTGTTGTTGTTTTTTTTGTGGTCGGTTCAAAGGTCAGCTGCGTGAACTTGTTTTTAATAAGAGAATTTCTAATTGTATTTCCAGCACCAGTCCCGGCGGTTTACACGATGTCACCATGGAGAACACATGTGAGTACTATTTTAACTATATAAACTTAGATGAAACATTTTCGTAACCTCCGCAACAAACAGTTTTCGTTCTCCGAGAATTAGCGTTCAGAATCATATGGCTTAAGCGATCTTATCTTTCTCATACGGTGTCCCAGAAAGAGTAGTCTATAGAGATTTTCGTATAAACGGTTTCATTTCGAACTGAAACTGCTTGCGTTTACGTGTGAAGTGTGTCCAAAATGCAAGACTACTAGATTAGATGACTAAAGTTGAGAGACTTGAAACTGACTGCATAAAACCAAGTAGATTTTAAGCGTACGGTTTTCGTGTCCTACAATTCAGTTGGCAACATTATTCTTGACATTTTACATATAAAGTTTATACGAAAATCTCTAGAGATTTCTTAATCATCATGCAAAAGTTACAAATCAGATCTAAGTAGGCCCTAGCAAACTGACAGCTATCAAATTAGGATTTGCTTCGGTTCTACACACACCGAGTATATATATGTAAATCAGTCGCTCAGTTTGGTTTTATATTTTATATTTGGCCCCCCCTCCTACATAATTATGAGCTATCGATCCGAGGTGTCGCCACGGACAAATTTACCCAGTTACGATGGCACGTACTCATCGTCTCAAGCCTCGACCTCTGTTTCAGATGCCAGTTATGATGGGACACGTTCAGCGGGCGGTAGCCACTCACCGCAGGTCCTGCAAGGACGTACCATCCGCGAACTCGAAGAGCAAATGTCCGCGTTGCGAAAGGAGAACTTCAATCTCAAGCTGCGCATCTATTTCATGGAGGAGAGCATGCCAGGTGGACGATCCAATAATACAGGCGATTCACTGGCCAACCAGCTGATCGATGCGAAAATTGAGATGGAAATATTGCGCAAGACAGTTGAGGAGAAAACTGAGCTGCTTAAAGATGCGGCCCGGGCCATAGCTCAACATGAGGAAATGCAAAGGAAAACGGATCTGGATAATCAGGCACTGATTGAAGATCTCCAGCTGCACATAAAAAAAATTGAGGTGAGTGGAAATTTCAAGCACTTAACTTTATCTAAAAACTCATTCACAGCAGTCGCAGCCGGGAGTGCCTAAGGTGAACATTGAAACGAAGAAATCGGATGAACTGGAAGCAGAGGTAACTTACCTGGGAAGAAGTTAATCCTGCTCATTAAGTTTATGGCTCCATTTTTTTTTTTTTTGTAAAGGTACTGCGGCTAGAGAATCAATTGCTGGAAGCAGACATGCATCAGGCACAGAACAGACAAGAAATCGATCGTATGGAAACGATATTGACAGAACGCCAAGATGCGTTGGTTGAGGCCGAAGCCAAGATTGAAGAGCTGGCCATTCAAAATGCCGAACTTGTTGAGCGCAATGGAAAGGGTGCTGCTGCGGATACTAGCGGCGCGGCAAATGTGAGTAGGAGTTTTTCAGTGCATTCAAAACCAAATTTCTCATGTATTTCTTAAGAATGTGTGTCAAATTGTCGTAATTATGAGAAAATTCTATGTAAGTAACCCAAAATTGTTCTATTAAGAAATGGAAGAACTTTCACATATTATCATTTCGATCGCTATCGTTTTTCCAATCAATGAACCAATTAATCCACAACAATTCGTATTATGTTCAGCCCTGTTCTTGTTTCGGAACTGATAAGAGCAGCGGTGGGCACGAAATTTGAGTTTTGGTGCAGTCCAACAACAACAGAAAACGAGAGCGTACGTTAAAGTCGGCCCTGCCTGACTTTTATATACCCGTTACTCAGGAATTAATGTTTAAAAGCCTTCCCTTATGTTAATTTACAGAGCATTAACATTAATGTGAACATTTCAACATTATGTTGGCAATCAGCGCATGCGGCGCAGCCAAATATGCAACATTTTTATAACCATTATAACTCTTCAGAGATTGTGGATATTGGGCACATATACTACACTGCAAAGTATGATGGTTTGATATCTTCAAAGTTGTTGGAGTTATTCAACATTTATTATTGCGGGGGCGGGAGGGGAAAATAAACTTGATCTGCGTACGGAAAGTAGAAGTCAACTTACAAAATTTGGTCGCTCCATCTTTTCTAGTCTTCGAGATCTAGGTGTTCATACAGACAAACGGTCGGCTATATCGGGTAGGAGATGCTTCTTTCCGGCTGTTACGTACTTACGACTTAATTATACCCTTTTTACTCTTCGAGTAACGGGTATAAAAAAACTTTTATTAGAGAGGATCAAGTCGACAGTCGTCTCTGCCGCGTGCCCCTAAACGCAATAGATTTGTTGTTTTAACTCGCTTCGATGCGAGGCATTTGCACTTGCGAGGCACTATTTAATGATTTAAAGATAATTCGGTTGAAGTTTTCAGCCTTCAAGACAATTTAAAGATGATAAATGGAAATTAGAAGATAAAAGCCAAGTCCCACAATTGGTTTTTGTAAAAGCGTAGAGTTAATTTTAATCGAAATCGAAAAGAACTGGGAACAGACATGATTGTTAATATTAGGAAATCTCTTAGGGGACTGAGGGCTTACATACAAGAAGACATAGCTGCAGTATGAATTGATCGGTCAATAAAGAAGTTCTAGTGAGAAAAACTTTTTGGTTTTAAGTGGGATCGCCTCCAAATTTCAAAATTATCAGTTTCTTATCCTTTTCTATGATTGCACTAAGTTTGGTCGAAATCGGACATCAATATAGTACAGCTCTAATAGAAAAGTAAGGTTCGAAAAGTAGCAAGGGTAACCAAAACTTCGGCCGAGCCGAAGATAACTTCCCCTATTTTTTTAATAGCATTTGCACACTGAGCACATTTTAGAGGAACGCATGGGATTTGATGATGATCTGTCAGTCAATGCTTCTAAAATTGTGGTGTATCAAAATATATAAAAAAACAGCCCGACACAAACCCGTTCCGACGATTTTTTCTTTACAACACACACCACAACCCAACAGCCGCGCGCACACGACGACCCCCCCTCTCCCAAGCAATCTGCACTTATACCAAATAAGGAGGTCTTCTTACCTACGTTGCTAAAGAAGCCAATGAACATTCGGGTACATTCTACATAATACTCAACCTACACCCGCGATAAATCACCTGCACAAAATTACTTTATAGATCGCAGCTTCCTTATCTTTACATCCACAACCAGACCCCTCCCATTTCTATAAAAATATGTTAATCTAAAATAAATTGGCTCGAAATTTATTTAACAGGCCGCTATGCTAGGTCCTCCTCCCAACAGAAGGTTCTCCGAGTCTTTAAAGCAGTGGTGCCCAAACTTACACAATCAAGTGTTGCGCTTGTGCGTACAGAGAAACACGAAGTAAATGTCACAACAACAAGCACCGATCAAATGCCTCGTGAGAGAACAAAAAGCACGCTTCGTGAGAGAGCAAGCCGCCGAGCGGTCTATTTATAAAACACACGTATTATCTCTCTCTCTGTGCGTGTGTCTGCAGCGACGCCAACAGAACTAAGAGTTCCTACCCCATGGGATAGGCTTTTGGCATTTTGGGCACCACTGTTTTAAAGACACCTTTCGCGAATTCTACTACTCCTGTCTCTATCTTGCTAACTTAACGAGCACTTCTTGGTGCTCTAGATGGCGCCTCTTCTGTGACCAGTGTTTTATATATTCGATATCATATTTTTTATCATATTCGATATATTCATCCGATTTTCATCAAAGTTGGAAAAATTGTGCTAAAGCCGATAATATTTCTATCCAGCCAGTTTAAAGACTCTCCATTAAAAACAAAAAGTTTTTCTCACTTGAACAAATTTTTCGACCGATGGTACATATATGCTATAGGCATCCGATTTTGACACAACTTTGTAATATTGTGTAAAAGCTTACCAAATAAATAAATGCAAATTTTAAGGACATTTCCGTTGAAAACAATTAAGTTTTTCTAAGACTACTTTTCAGACTCTACTTTTCTATGACAGCTATACTATATATAGATGTCCGATTTCGACCAAATTTGGTGGAATCACGGGAAAGCTTAGCCAACTAAGATATACGAAGTTTGGGGGCGTTTCCATTAAAAACAAAAAAGTTTTTCTCATTAAAACTAGTTTTTCGACCGATCGCATCTATGACAGCTATATGCTAAAGCCATCCGATACAGCCGGTTCCAAAAAACGTACTTAAAGACTTCGTACAATGTTTGGTGAATATAGCTTTTAAACTGACTGAGGAGATATCATAAAAATAGACAGACGGACGGACAGGGCTAAGTCAAATCAGCTCGACATGCTGATCAAGAATATATATACTTTATGTGGTCGGAGATGCTTCTTTCTATGCGTTACAAGCATCTGGACTATTTTATAATATCCTCTACAAGGAGTATAAACTACTCTGTACCCTTGATTTTGCTCGCATAGTTTTCCCTGTGGCTAACCTCCCCAAGCTGATCAAATCTTGTTAAATTTGTGACAAAATATTTTTAAAAATTTAGTTTAACTTTCTCATTTTTGTGACCATTTAAATTGCTATGTTTTAGCAGAAGCTAAGTTTTACCCTTTCCTTTGGCCACACTTAGCAAATGATCGTACGTCAGAAGGACGAGCTAAGCACATGTCAGAAAGAGAAACATTTACTGCTTAAGGGATACGATATTCTTGAACAAGAGTTCCTGCACCTAAATATGTCAATGCACGAGTCCACTAACACTCTGGATAGGCAGCGCCGAACCATTAGGTGCTTGGAAGTAAGTTAACTTGGCATTCGTTAGAGCACATCACACAACACCACTAACCATCGTCGCACAAGGGCATCATCGCAAAGAAGGATCTCTGCTATAATCGCTTGCTTTACCGCCTGATCGAATATGAGGAAATGTTGAGCCAACAGTATGCAGAGGCTGAAATGATGCGCCGGGAGAATCGATACTTTCGTGGCAATATGCAGCCGAATAATCAGATGCAGTACCCGAAGCGAGTGGCCATCATGCAGCCCATGCCCAGTGCCTGCCATCAAACGGACGGGGTTGGTAACACTTATTCTACTATTCAGCGTAGTCCCAGCAATTCCTCAATGCGGTCCAACTTCTCATCGATCAGTATACTCTGTGGCAGCCGGGAGTCTTCAAGGGAAAGCTTGACCACCATCAATCAACATTGTATGCCGCCCCCTTTTCCGATGTCTGGCCAGGTATAGCTGCGGGGACAGGTGACCCCTATCTTGTTTGAGCCAATGCTTAGACTAAATACAGCCCCCCATGCCCACAGCAGCACTGCAGAAGGCCGAGGCCGGCGGCGTCGCTGCCAATTCCTGTTGCCACTCGCAGCACCGCCACCTACAACTACTCGCTACCGAGCCTTACAGGATTCCGTCAATTCCTCTGGCGTTGGGGCAGTTCGCCCTCAAGCTGACTTTGCTTGTGCTGAAGCTGTACAATCGTATATTTTGGGTCGGTGCGCCGTTCTATGTTGGCCGACAGGGGTACACTACCGTAGCCAGCACATATCTGGCCACCATGCTGTGTCCTCATTGTCGCCAATTTAGCTTGGCGCGGGTGAGCAAAACAATGCATATGCGGAGGAAGACGCTTGCACCACCGTATCCCCGATTGTTCTTTTTTGGTTTATCTGTTCTACTCAATATTGTTAACTAATGATAATTACGTTTGGTTTAATGCAAAGGATAAATTTAACGTTATAAAAGTATTCATTAAAATAAAGGCAAATAAGCAATATTCACTCACCACTCGTACTCATTCGTTCCTTTTGCAGGCACAACGCGAACTAGGTGCCCAACTGGCCGACAAGATGTGCGAGCTACAGGATGCCCAGGAGAAGTTGAAGGAGCGTGAGAGGATACACGAACAGGCCTGTCGCACCATACAGAAACTAATGCAAAAGCTGAGCAGCCAGGAGAAGGAGCTGAAGAGGTTACGCGAGAACACAGAGCAGTCTAATACCAAGAATGTGAGTACCAATAAGAATATACATGTGCACGGCCAGAAACTAATTAACTACACTTTCAGGGCGACCACACCTCACCTACAGGCGCCACCTCAGGCACGGGTCGCTCTCTTAGTGACAACGAAGCCCATTCGCTGGACATCTCACACAGTCTCAAGGAGCGTTATGAACAAAAACTGACCGAACAAGAGGAAACCATTAAACATCTGCGAGCCGAGGTCAAAAAGAAGACGGCCAACTTGCAGAATCTGGTGAACAAAGAACTGTGGGAGAAGAACCGTGAAGTAGAGCGTCTTACCCAACTGATGGCCGCCAGTCAGCCGCAGCAGCAGCCGCACTCGCACTTGTGTGATGCCGACTCTACCTTAGAACTGCAGAAATCCTTCACCGAATTGGAGTACACCAAGGCCTTGGAGCGTAACAAACTGTTGCAACGTAAGGTGGATGTGCTTATACAACGTTTGGGTGAGGATCAGCAGAATTGTGCTCTGATAGCCAAGCAACGTCTGGAGCTAAGCTCAGCGCGTGCGGAGATGGAGAATGCCAACAAGTGGCGTCTGGAGTGTGCGGATGTGTGTGGCGTACTAACAAATCGGCTGGAAGAATTGGCCGGCTTCCTGAATTCCCTGCTTAAGCACAAGGATGTGTTGGGCGTTTTGGCAGCGGATCGTCGTCATGCCATGCGACGTGCAGTGGATCGTAGCCTGGACTTGTCCAAGAGTCTGAACATGACTTTGTCCATAACAGGAGCCTCGCTGGGTGATCAGAGTCTGAGTCAATTGTGTAATCTGTCGGAGATTTTGTATACAGACAATAATAAGACCTACAATTCACATGAGGAAATTCATTCCGCCACCACCATGGAGACCCTGAAGGCAGAGAATAAGGCTTTGAAGTGTGAACTGGAGAAGGAGAAGAGTGCTCACCAGCGTAAAGATCGGCGTTCATTACCCTTGCCCACTCAACAGCTGGACAATCAAAGTGAATCCGAGGCCTGGTCCGAGCCAGATCGTAAGGTTAGCCTGGCACGCATGGGTCTAGAAGAGGCCACCACCTCTAACAGGGAGCAGCGCCTTAGCGAGTCGGAGAGTGAGGGACGCACTTGTTCTACTACTGCACGCCTGGAGCGCAGTCGTCACAGCGAACGCATAGCCCAGCTGGAAGAGCAAATTGGCCAAAGAGATGAACGTATACTGAATGTCCAATGCCAGCTGGTAGACTTGGATAACCTCTACAAGAAAGAGCAACTGCGTAGCATGGAGCTGTCGCAGCAATTGGAGCAATTGCGTGTCATCAATGAGGCCTTGACAGAAGATTTGCGTGCCATAGGCCTACAGGAAGATCAGGCCTTGGCCGAACTGAAGCATATGCTTGAAATCAAATCCCAGCAGATTGAACAGCTCCAACTAACTCAGCGTTCCCTCTCCGCTGATGCCCAAGTCACCGAAATGGAACTAAAGTCGGCCCAAGAGCAGATTGTTCAAATGGAACAGCGGCAGGCAGAGGCCCAATCACAATTGTCCCAGCTTGAATCGGAGTCCCAGAAAAAACTGCAAGAAATTCAACTAGAACATCAAGAGGCTTTGCAAAAAGATTGGGTGGAGCTGGCCATTTATCAAGAGGTAACACAACAACTTATAGAGCTGCAACGTTCCCTGGACTATCACCAGGAGAACGAAAAGGAGCTTAAACAGACGCTGGTAGAAAATGAGCTATCCGCTCGATCGCTGAAGAAACAATTGGATGAAAGTGCCTTGCAAGCCTCCAAGGCGGTCATGGAACGCACCAAAGCTTATCAGGATAAAATGCAACTGGAAAAGCAGTTGGATGAATTGAAGGGACACTTAAAAGCGCTACAACAACAGCAGGCCAAACAGAAGACTCGCTCAGCCAGCAGCGATGTTTCGCAATCGGGATATACTTCCGAAGAGGTGCCACTTTCCACCACCGCAACGGCACCTCCTACCGTTTCAGCGGTGGCTGCCCAACGTCTGAACAACTCTTCTCCTGATCTGGGCATCGAAAGTGATGCGGGTAGAGTTTCAAGTGTTGAGTTATCAAATGCTCAACGCACTTTACTAAAGACTGTCGAGCTGAAGAATACCGAGGGAGCGCAACATAAGACTAATGTTTCAATCAACAAAGATGGTGAGTGTTTATCTGTGTAAATTTTGAGATTTACATTAACCAATAAGGACCTAGGGTAATGAAAATGGACGTTAAGGACTTTCTTTTTCGAAAACTGGGATGTAAGGAACTATTTCCAAGACTTAAGAGGGACTACCATCCAAAAACAAAGATCAAATCTCGACTATATGTCCCAAATCTGCCCTTAACATTGACAAATACTGACTAAAGTGGATACAAAATAGGGGTTATGGACTAACTCTTAGCTTTATATTCATTTTCATTTATGACCCCTTCTTTCGTCAATCTCTAATTTACACATTTCCTCTCTCTCTTACAGAACAAACTCCAACCGAGAGCAAAGCTGGTGCTTCATCCTCGTCTGCTGCTGCTGCTGCTGCAGCACATGACTGTGCCAAGGTAGATCAAGAAAATGCCGAATTGCGGCGCAAACTAATCCGCACCAAGCGCGCATTCGAAGACACCTATGAAAAGTTGCGACTGGCTAACAAAGCAAAAGCACAAGTTGAGAAAGATATTAAAAATCAAATACTAAAAACGCACAATGTCCTGCGCAATGTTCGTTCCAACATGGAGAATGAATTGATTTGATCAAAGTGCGAGAGAGAGAGAACATAAGCCATTATCCTGCCATATCCCGTAACCAACATGACTAACCACTAATTTACATATTTCAAATTTTGTTTCTATTTATTTTTTATTGTACTTTTATAATTTTGGTGTTTTTGTATGTACCTTTGATCTTCTTAACATTGATAATGAAACGGACACAACGAAGTTATTAATACAAAGAAACCTTTTTGCATTTTCTAAAGACTGTGTATAGGGAATACAAAACAGCGCACCTCCACCACAACCAACCAAGTTAACAATATGTGTATGTAGAATGAATAATCCCCTCATTCATATTGAATGACCTATGTACCATATGTATGTAAATTAGCATGTAACTCACTCCATATATATGTGTGTGTACATATCTACCCATTTAGTGTACCTAAACTTATTTCGATTGTGTCACCAGTTTGCGTTATCTACTTTATTTTCCTAATGCTTTCTTCCATACTGCTTTTTGAATCCTCGTCTTTCAGTTAATCATCGAAACGGATATTGAAATTATTGTTTGAATTTCCCCCAGCCATAAATGGGTTTAACCAGGTTTTGCCAATCCCTCACCCCACATTTTTGTTTTTTTCTTTTTTTTGAAATGTATTATTATTTTGTAAAAAATGTGTAAAAAGCTTTGGCCTGATCCTGTGGAGTTGAATTAGCTGTAATGTCACTTAGTTTATAAGTTATTTGTAATATGAAATAAAAACGTTACGTTAGAAGATAAAATACAAAGAGGATGGCGTTTTTTTAATGGAAAATGAGGAACTGCAAGGAAAAGATTAGGAAATTTTACCCCTCTACACTGTCTTTTTGGTGTTTTGCGCGCAAAGCTGCCTTTGGAATTCCCAAACAGTTTTGCCGTCGCGGGCATGGAGAGACTGCTGTTTGGACAGACATTTCAGGCTCAAGATCGCTGATGAGTGAGGTTGGTCCCTCATGAAACGTCGTCCGATCAACCTGATGCCTCCTTTGTTGTGTTGTGTGCCTCTGTTTAAAGTTATGTCAATAACATAGCAAGACCTCGAGCCAGTAAAAACTGCCAGTTAAAAATATTTACTACACGAAAGTAAAGGCTTTCTGAGATGTGGGAACTATTGGAGCTATTCATTTTTTCTGTAAATGAGAAACGGTTTAGAGGTCTAATTCTGGAAAATGAATTTTTACCGAATTTTTATCACAAAATGAAATTTAATTTTCCGTATAAGTCTAGGGTGCGATACTTCATAGAGGTTTTAAATTTAACGCCTTTGTTATCGAGCCAAAACCTATCGTTATTTAGCTATAGCCAAAATTAAATCGGTACTTATCGCTGGTCAATATATCGATATATTTACGCTAAGAATCACAACAAGTAAAGCAATTTAGCAAAACAATGTTTAAATCAAATGACTCCTAATTTAAGTATGCATATATACAAGTCGGTATATTTACCGTTGTCAAGTGACCGCAAACTGTGATTAAAATTAAGAATTATGTACACAATGTGCGGTGTTTATTTGTACCATGCTTATCAAAACATTCATTGTGCGGCTTAAAATACACAGACACAAACATACAAACTTACACTTTCATACAAAGAAAACTGCAAAGCTTTGCAGTTGCATTGGCGAAGCCAAACAACGGTTGTTTACCAGTTGCACATTGCATTCTTCGTCCTACACAAGTACATACATTTGTACATGCTTATTTGTATGCAGTAATGCCCGCCGTGTCGCGTCTCCGCTTATCCTATCGTCGCAATGAATTCACCGGCCCGGGACTTTTAAATTCCTGTAAGTACAACTGTAAATAGTTTTGTTTTTAATAACTACATATACAGCCATGCTCCCATTTTCGAATTCGCAAAAGTTTTGCGATTTCAAACCGGTTTTTAGTAAAAATTTGCTCTCCAAATCGCAAAACTTTTGCGAATGCGAAAATGGAAGCATGACTGATTGACTCTACTCGCCAATTTGTTAGAAATTTAAGTCTTTAATATAAATATACTTAAAATTTTTCTTCTTAAAATTTAAAGCCATTTCGTCTGAATCAGTAGGAGGCATTTGAAACATTTGTATTATCCAATTTCAATTAATCGAGTTCGAAAAACAGGCCTTTATATATTTCGGTCTTATTTGATGTGCTTTTCAAGTAGCTCGGAGTGTATACACATCTATTTCTAACTTATACGTCATTTCACGCAGACCTTATAAATTAATTATTAAACTTGATAGCAGGAAATACCTAAACCCCTCCGAGTTGATAAGATTTTAATCCAGTTCACACGCATTTTTGTCTAGAAGTATTTATTTTGGGCCAACGAGGGAATCTAATCTGACTCATTAAAGGTATAGAAGCAGCGACCGAGTACATTTAGTTAATCACACAGACTCGAGCCTAGCGCATGCCCAAGAGAGCGAACAGCGCTATATTTGCTTTCAGTCGCAGTCCACTGGTCGACGAGGGCAAGACAGAGCTAGCTGGCGTCACTTTTTTTTTTTAGCACACCATACACTCACTTTTTGGCCTCGCTGTTCTTGACAAACTCTGACATAGCGCCAAAGAAGCACAAAATAACCACAGAAGAATTTATTTTAGAGAACAACAGCCACCCGCTAGTGAAGTCCAAGTACCATCAAATTGTGTATTCAATTTTGCTAATGAGATTACATTTGCTTCTTTTTGCCAAAGAAAAGATTTTCGTAGAATTTTGGTATTGATAAAATATATTAAGATAAAAAGTTCATTTTCATTTCTGATAAGAAGCTATTGAAGAATATGGCCTTTGGCGGTTCTTTTTTAGCACAGTGTGTCCCACTCTGTGGAATACCTGTTAAACTTCCAGAAATATCGCAACACCGGATGCTCTATACTTTGCATAAGCCGGACTTTAATATAGGATCGTCTAAAATGGAAGGGGTAGATTTCTGTATTAAATCGTACTAAAATTGTCCCGCCATATATTTTAAATTGTGCTGAAGCCATTCTGCAAAAATGTATTGAGACATTCCAGCATGAGAGAACATTTTTCAAAATCTTAAAGAATATTAGAGAAAAAACTGAGAAGAAGAAAAAGAAGTATCCCTACTGAATCAAAGCTGAAACAGCCCTGATTTGGATTTACAAGCATTTCTGTCAAGAATTTAACACAGTCAGGGTCTACCACTTCATGACCATCGCTTCTTTTATGCTTAGATTTCAGTACTGAAGTCATGTGTGAGTTTTTTTGTAATACACAGAGTTAAAAAAGGATATTAAAAAATATCCATTTGATGATTTCCGTATACATTTGGACTGGAAATGTCTTTAATATCCTTTTCATCGTCCAACGGAGCTAAAAATCATCCAAAGGATGTGAAAAATTACCATCCTTTGTATGATTTTCATCCTCCGTTGGATGATTAAAAGGATATTAAAGAGATACATAGTCCAAATGGATCTTTTTAAATCTTTTTTTCTGTGTGTACTGGAAACAGTACTGATAAATTCAGTACAGTGCTTAATATCCGGTATATTGAAGCGAAACTGGTGAATGATTCTAGATGATTTTTAAGTGCTAAACACAAAACACGAATGGTCCATCACTTGAGCTTAAAGTTGGTTAAAACGTGACTCTGACAGCCTTACGAGATTGACCTGGGGAGCACGACCCGAAACGAAAAGGTTTGAGTCAATGGGAGATTTTACAAACATATTTTAAGCCGAAGTATGTGCTATCTCCCGATGCGCAGACCTTAATATGGGAAAAACTATCGTAAATGAGAAATTGCTATCCTCTCGGCTAGTCAAGTAGCGCTAAGCGCGCTTAGCAGTAATAAGTTCACCTCTAAGCTCATCTTAGAGACAAAGAACAAATTGTTTCAACTAGGCAGCAGGATTCTTTAAAGTTTTGTCAAAATCGGATGAGTATAGCATATAGCTGCAGTATGAATGATCAGGTCGAAAAAGAAATTCTAGTGTGAAAAGACTTTTGTTTCAAATGGAATCGCCTTCAAAAATAAACATGTAACATGTATTTAAATGTGTATACTTTCAATTTAATCCGACCACATAAAGTATATATATTCTTGATTAGCACGACGAGCTGAGTTGATTTAGCCCTGTCCGTCCGTCTGTCGTTCTGTCTGTTTCTATGCTATCTCCTCCGTCAGTTTGAAAGCTATCTTCACCAAACTTTGCACGAAGTCTTTTGGTACAAATACGCTGCACATTTGTCGGAACCGGCCGGATCGGATGAATATAGCATATAGCTGTCATAGGAACGATCAGTCGAAAAACTAGTTTTAGTGAGAAAAACTTTTTTGTTTTTAATGAAAACGCCTCCAAACTTTGTATTTCTTAGTTTACTATGCTTTTCCATGATTACACCAAATTTTGGTCGAAATCGGACATCGTATATAGTATAGCTGTCATAGAAAAGTAGAGTCTGAAAAGTAATCTTAGTTAGAAAAACTTTTTTGTTTTCAATGGAAACGTCCTCAAAACTAGCATGTATTTGTTTTATATGCTCCCACACAATTCTACAAATTTTGGTCAAAATTGGATGACTATAGCATATAGCTACCATAGGAACGATCGGTCGAAAAACAAGTTCTAGTGAGAAAAACTTTTTTGTTTTCAATAGAAACGTGCCTTACGTTGGCATATATTTATTTTATATACTTTTACACAGTTCTACAAAGTTTTGTCAAAATCGGATGAATGTAGCATATAGCTGCAGTATGAATGATCGGTCGAAAAAGAAGTTCTAGTGAGAAAAACTTTTTTGTTTTAAATGGAATCGCCTTCAAAAATGTACATGTTAGTTTTTTATGCTTTTCCAAGATTCCACTAAATTTGGTCGAAATCGGACATATATAGTATAGCTCCCATAGAAAAGTAAGGTCCGAAAAGTAGTCTTATTTAGAAAAACAAACTTCGGCCGAGCCGAAGTTAACTTTCCCCTATTTTTTTTACGCTTGAAAAGACTTGAATCATCTCCGACCATATAAACTATATATATACTTGATCAGCATGACGAGCTCGATTGAACTTTGCCCGTCTGTCTGTTTCTATGCAGACTAAGTCTGATCGGATGACTATTTCTTGTAGCTGCCATAGGATCAATCGGTTTCAAGTGTATTAAAACTTTGACACCGACGATGTTAGCTTTGCTTTCTCGTTTTTTTTTTTACTTTTTACTCATTGGAACCATCGAACGTCAGCTTTGTAATCAAAAAAGCAGAACAAAGAGGTTTCATGATAGTTCTTATCTTTAATGAAGTCTCGTTAAGAGATAAACGACTTTATTATTTGTCGTGGAGGAAAAGTTAACTGTGACGTGTTTGGATGTAATGTGCCTCATGCTAAGTTTGCAATTCCCCTGGAGTAGTATTAATGACAAAAGCAACAGGTAGTTCAAAACAAGGCTGCAAACAGGTCCAGAACTGAACGTAGTAGAAGCTATCAAACAAGCAACGACAGGCTTAGCAACCGGTCGTCGAATCGTAGCTTATACTTCACGATGGGTACCAAATTTTCGTAATGAATTGGAAGTGTTTTGGAGGTTTTCAGTCAGGCTTTAAACTGTATTTTCCAAAATCATTTTGTATGAGTGGCTAAGCTAAAGTCAGCTCAGTGGCCCTTGAACAGCTCTGTCATTCTTTTCGAATGGGACTATTCTAGGGATTCCTTATAACCGTTTTTTTTCCAACTAAGAAGTTGGAACACATGCTAATTCGATAAAAAAAATCTCTAAAAAAAAGCGCTTACTAACCCAAACACAGTCGATAGGCTTATTTCAATTTAGTCGGACAATAAACTTAATTATTTATTTGCTATAAATATTAAATTCCATAATCATTCACTCATTTATTGTACTTTGTACTTTGTGATATCACAGCATGCAATCCCAATAAACAAACAAAACAAACATTTAATCACATCCTGGCAACCTTTTTGGTATCGCAGTCATTTCTAAACTAATTCAAAGTTCAACCCACCCAAGCCCATCCCTTGTTGACTCTCTGCCCGGAGAAACTTTCACTTCGTGACTCGTGGTAAAGGACCGAAGTACGAACTTATTACCGACTCAGTGTCCTGTGTCCTCTGTGTGGAGGATCCGCAGTTGGTTTTTGGTTTTCGTGTGCAGCGGACGTGTGTGCTTGTTTCGATGGGCCTTGGATAAACCCACACAGTCGCATTTCCTTAGTAAAATCATTGGGAAAAGGGCGAAAATCTTGGGCCATCATCCACAAATTTTAAGTGCAATTACGGCTGCCGGTCGGTAAATTAAAGTGTAATTGGAAAGCAACTGGAGTGTGTGTGTGTGTGTGTGTGTGTGTAAATAAAGCTGCAAGTGCAGCCAACTGGCCCTCTTAATCCTGCTGCCTACTTACTCACAGTTCACAGTCAGTTCGATAATTTGAAGGTTTCCGCTTTCAATTGGCTTAATTATTCATAGGGTCGAGAGATTGGAATATCTAACTGGTCAAATCAAGAGCCACTCAACTTGTCAACACGCACTTTTTGGCTATCTATCTTTGTATCTGAGTATCCTTAAGTGCATTTCGGCATTACTCCCACATATGGTGCATGTTTTTAATGCATATGCGTGACAGGAGCACGCGTCCGAATGTCAGAAACGAAATGAATTTTTGATTTTCTGTACAAGTAAAAAATAGTGGAAAGTTGCGCCAGTTTGCTGCACCAGCGGAGAAGGAACTGTCAGTTGTTTTAGTTCTCAACACCTGTCTGAGTTGTTGGTGCTGTGGAATGGAATCCCCACCCACCAAACCAAAGGTTAAACATTTTATATAACATGGAAATCAAATCAACACAACGTGCCTTGATGCCCCCACGCCCCCTCTAACCGAGTGCCTAACTAAGGACTGAGACTCCTTCACGACAACACACGTGCCTTAGATCCCCATCATGTCCGGCGGTTATCAGCGTCAGAGCTTGGAGTTACGCACCCAAGATCATCAAAATCACAGCAACTCATCTAATGCCAGTCAGCGGCGTCGTCAGCAACGAGCGGCTCAACATCGGCAGGAGTCTTGGTTTCGTCACTCCATGCCACCGGCTGTTAATCGCGACTTTGAATCTTTGGAACATCTAACGCCCGAAACCTCAAATGGTCTAGACGAGCAGTTGGCTGCCTCTGTGTCCACCAGTGGTAGTGCCACCCTGTGCGGCAGTCGTGGCAACACCAGCATACATCTAAACAGCGCGAACAGTAATCTGGGTTTCATTGACTCCGATACACCTAACACACCCATCACGCCGCCCAGATCAACTTCCACATCCATTTGCGGAGCCGGAGTGGGTCTACAGCCCCAAACATCTGTTTCGAATTCAGTGGCAGGCACTGTATCCTCCTGCCGGGATGGTGCCAGTCGCCGCGTTAGTCGCAAGTCGCGTCATCGCAAGGATTCAAAAGGTTCAATACTATCCAGTCGCAGTCGCGCCTCCAATTTAGCAGCTCGTGGCTTGCGTATGACTACTTCATTTCTACGCAGAAAACGCTCCGAATATGAAGGTGAGTAGTGTACAGATGCAGGACGATGGACACTTGGAAAGTTATTAAAGTGACTGAAGCTTTATTTAACAGACAGCTTCATTTTGTCATCCTGACATTTGGATCAATATTTGTTGGCGGCAAGAAGTCTGGCCGTTTATTTTACTGGCTGTTGAACAGTGTGGGAGCCAAGTGGGAAGCTTAAATACAAACAGTACCAAGCTCTTGAATAGGGACAACATTTTTTTACCTATTGCTGAAGCTCTTTCAGCCATTTTATTTTACTTTTTGCCTTGAAACTATTTTATACTATTATTTGAACTACTTTAAGATTTGAAATCCGCTTGAAGACCTTTTTTGAGCCCATTCTGATTAAATATTTCTGTTTAAACTGGTTCTGAACTATTCATCCGTTCGAGATACACACCCTGACCAATACCGGAAACAGTTTCGGTTTTAACTTCTAGTTATAAGTAAGCATAAAACCAATTCGATTGTTCTCAAGATTGACTTTAAAAGTCTATAAGATGAGTAACTTCCGAACAACTGAATGTCGCGAAAAGTTGTGAGGAAATTTGCAATGTGGACCTACGATTTTTCATAGGTGTGCTGTCCCAGCAAACATTTTATGGAATTTTTGATCACACTCGAGTCTTTTTCGAGTCCTCGATCTGATTAAAATAGTCATAAATGCGCTCTTTTTCTGATCAAAAATTATACTTTTGTCGGAAGAAAATGGTACCCTAGCCGCGACTCTTTTTAAAGAGTCGCTTTTAACGCGTTCTTCTGATCAGTTTCGACTCATTTTCGAATCATTTTGCGTGTCTTTTTCGAGTCATAATTCAACAAACCACATTTTGAGCGTATTCATGAGTAATTTTCGAGTCTTCTTTTAATCGTTAGGTATTTATCTCTTTTTATCATCAAAAGGGCTCGAAAAAAGGCACATTAAGGTGATTTCTGTTTAAAACGATTAAAACGAATTGGGTGAGGTACTTGTGCCAAGTTCACATGAAAATTTCCCCTTGCCATTCACTTGTCGTTACTCAGTTTCGTGAGCTCTAGAGTCTTTGGTATAACACAATCGGGCTTGTCTCCAAATCAAACAGAATATAGCGATTTAAAAGTAAATGCCGATGACGAACAGGACCTCGATATTCAAAATAAATTGGCCTTATTTGCTATCGGTTTTCTAAGCTAAGTGTATTCATACAAAATGGGCAAACCAATTCAAGCGAATCTGATAAAAATGTGGCGAGATCTGTCCAATTTATGGTTTAAGCCGGGTATCCAGCACCGCAAAATCGTAAAATTCCTGGCAAAGTTCATGTAAAAAAAACTGTGCCAGGAATTTTCTGATTACGTTTTCTTTTGTTCTATATCCAGCAACATGAACGAAATCCACACTTTGTTTAGATAGCGGCGTATCGATAGCGGCGTATAGAAAGCGTGTGTGGATCGAGAATAAGCGGATAGACTGCTCAGAAACATGACGCTTACAATTATTTTGGATGTGTTGAGAGCATAGACGGTGGCAAATATGGGGCGGAGAACAAAGCAAACTACAGATAATGTTTATATAATTAGAATACAAGATTTAATCTAATTAAATCAGGGATTAATACCGGTACCGGAACCGTTAACCAGAAATAAACCGTTTCAAATCACGTACCGGAACCGAAACCGATACAATTTTTTTTTTTGAGAACCGAATACCGTTTACCGTTATTATTGGAACCGATAGAACCGGAACGAAACCGAAACGTTGGTACCGGTACTGTTTCGGTTTTTTTACCTTCATAATTTAGGTCAGATGTTTGTAACGCAAAGAAGGAAGCATAAGGCGTCCTTTACACTATGTCTAATTTTCTTGTAACTTTTCTAAGAAGGCTTAAGACGTCTGGCAGAAGACATCTTCAACATTTCTTCTATATCGGAAAGAGTGAGACCCAGCTGAGATGACCACAACTAAGCTTCAATCCGAAAATCTAGTTTTGAGAGATTTTTATTCCATTTGGATACACTGAAAATTGGAAATATCTAAAAAAATTCGTCCTCCCTATCGAAATTGCTTGTTCAGGAAATAGAAAAGCGTGAGAAATCCCTTTTTGAGAACAATGCTTTTCTATGTGGCATAGTTTTGGACCCAATTTATAACGTAATGCTAAGTCCTGAGCAAAAAAAATCTTTTATTAATCTTTTAACAAATATTTATGCTCAAATTTCGTCGGTTGCTGATCAGTCACTGCTAATGAATGTTTTAATTTTAGCTTATCTGAAAGCGCCGACGAAGTTGATGCATAAGCTGCTGGCTTCCCTTAAAATTTTGCTTGCAAAACATTCTAAAGTGGTGGTCAGAGTGCTCCATAAAGTTCGCAGAATTGTATGAGATTTAAAAATCTCATTTTTTGTTCCAGCTACTCAAACGACTGAAGCTTTTATGTTGAATATTGTTTCTTTATGTTACAAAGGAATAAAATAATTTGGACTTATCTTAGAATTTACTTTCTACAATATTTTAAAATTTTGACTTATACCGGTACGTACCGGTATACCGAAATAACAAACTTAAAAACCGAAATAGAACCTTTTACCGAAACATTCATTTCGGGTCGTACCGGTACCTGTACCGGAACCGAAAATCGTTTCGGTATTAATCCCTGAATTAAATTAATAATAGCGGTTTCTGTTTCGTAATAGTTTCATTCTGCATTATTGTTACACAAGTAGCAGATTCATTTTGCCAAGGTACTGACTCAGCTGCTGAGCTCTTGTTCTAATCTTGTACACAAAAATAAAAGACTCTGTTTAATTGGCTACCAACCTTGGAGTCTTACTTCTTTGGTGTCCCACACGCTCTTTTCGGGCCACACTGCAGCGTCTTGCTCTGCCATCAGTTCAATAATTTAGAACGAACATTGTGGCTGATGTCGACTGTTCCTTTGTCCACTTGTATATCTATGTATCTCGGAGATAGTACCTCCTTCCTCAGTTATTAATGTAACTAGGCACATGGGTATCTTATGTGCTGGCTGCACAGATGTACCTATGTACGTCGGAATCAGCACACCTGGCCGCTCAATCAATAATAAACCACTAGACACATCGTACTGAAATTAAATCTTAAATGGTTGACCGAAGTTGTTTTAACGCTATTTTGTTTAAATTTATTTAAATTCAAACTTAACGAAATCAGTGTAACCTTGTACATTTTAGGCCAAACTATTTTACTTGGGTTCCACATACTCAAAATAAATATCGAATTCCTGGCAGGAATTTTCTGCGGTGCTGGATACAGGCCTTAAAAGGGAAACAAGTATCGCGCAATTGATTTGAGGGGACATTGGAGGCTAAATTGTACTTGGAAGAATGTAAGAAAACTAATAATGAGGGTATTCACTAGCCCTCGTAAAATGGCAGAGCGTAAAAGTGTAAATCAAAAAGTTTACGAAGCAACAACAAAACACATGAAATACATGCAAAATACATGCCCTAGGGTATGTTTAAAAAATCGGTCGTAAATGTCAAAAAGTGTAAAGTTTTGAAGTGTTGGAAAATTTTTCAAAGAATCGATTTAAAATACTTAGTATCGAGCCATTTCGAGATTTTTGTCTTAAAAATATGCGGTAACACCAGCAAACTGCAAATTATAAAAAAGAAAACTGGAAGGAAATTTAAAGCACTGGAATAATGTTATGACGCCAAGAGTTTCCGCAAGGCCAAGTGCTCAATTTTGGATCGGCTAACCTGCACGGTGATGTTGAAGGGACGCAACAATGGCAAGAAGCTGAGTTCTAGTCGCCTGTCAAGCGCTCTCCCGAGATGATTCATGGTAGATGTATCTCCCTTGCGTCGCGTTAACCAGGCCATCTGGCTGCTGTGCACTGGAGCAGTAACACCAATCTTATTGCCGAGTGCTTGGTCGATAAGCTGATCAATGCCGCAAAAGGTTCCACCGACACGTACGCCATCAATTCGAAAACAAGAAGACCATTCTACTGACATGTTTACAAATTACTTAAAATAACTCTATTTAACAATTCCGTAGCTTAGCTGGGCGTCGTGAACACCCAAGAATTAAAAACATAAAAAAATACAATCAATGAAACTCTACTCCAAACATTGTTTTTATTTTCCTTATTGATGCTGCTTGTTAAAGGACCAAGTCTATTTTTCGCTTACACAAAGCTTGTTGCACCCTTTGCCTTGGCATTTTTATTTAGTTGTTTTTATTTGTCAAGTTTTGGTACTCAAATAATAGCTCGTCTAAACATATGGTTAATAGCCAACTTACACTAGGGCATAAAGGCGACCTTAACTGAAAATTTTCTTAAGGCAGCAGGTAAAGTTTGCCTTTGCCATACAAAAAGGTGACAGTTTTGCTTAAAATTAGTACGACCGAAATTATGGCAGGATTTTACAAACAAAGTTGGCCCTGAAAATTACTACAGTGAATCAAAAGGGGTTGCTCAGTAGCTCGTGTGTGGTAAATTTACGCTTTACCATTTTACGAGAGCTAGTGAATACCCTAAATATAAAAAACAATCCTCGTGCATGTACTTATAATGGGAAAAATAAATTAAAGTCGTATCCCTCACATATCATCAAATGCAGGACTGCAAACGAGTTTCCTAATTCAAAACTTTTCTTGAGTTTCAAGCAGGAAGAGTATACTAGCATCGTTCTCAACACCCAGATGTTTCGAAATAGTTGTTAAAAAAAGACCACCCGATAGATTTATAGATGTATAGATTGTTTCGAAATTAAAAGACACGTTTACAAATAAATTTAAGCTGATCCTCTTTCCATCTTTATGTCAGTACTTAGCACGACTGCAAAAGCTCGTCGCAAGATACCGCATCGATCCCTGCATGCAAATGGTTTAAGATCTAAATCCTATTGATTTCATAATTAAGATTTTTAGCTATTTAAAAAAACTATCAATTTTAGAAATATTTGCAATAATTCTGTTTCTGTACTTTAATGCAGCTGCAGTGTAAGAGGAGAGTAACATCAAATATGCCACATTTAGGTGTTCGCCTCTCTTCCTCCGAGATAAAATTGCCTGGTTACTGCTATAATGGAACAGTCAACAAGATGCACCCTCATACATAGCGTGGAAATTGCAGTCTTGGTATGAAAATTAATGACACTATCTCACCACGAGCCATAAAAACTCATGTGTCTAATTTAATCGATCGTGTAAGCATCCGAAAAGTAGTTTTCTGTACCGAGCTCGCAATTAAGTTCATTGCGCTTCCCTTATAAATTCGTCTCAGTAGGCCTCATCCATCATACGATTCGATCCGATCCAAGGTGCCTGTCTCATAGTGTCGTCCAAAAGTAAAGGTACTAATAGCTTCTCCGACAGGTACAATTGATGGCTATTTTAGAGTCTGACAGTTTGTTTTTCAAATGTAAGTTAAATCTGCCGTTGTGGTTGCAGTAGAATAGAAGGGATCTTCTGTCTATAAAATCGAATCAGCTTTGAAATCTATAAAAAACGCGTACAGCATCCTGCCACTTGAAAGGTACCTCTCAGTAATGCTCGAAAGACAATAGACATTGTCAATGGTAGAGAAAACCTTCCCGAACCCGTCCTGAAACTCTTACAGAAGATAACCCTCGCTTTTTCAAGAATTTAGTCTTTCCATCAGGATCGCGGAAAAACCCTAGCTATTGCATTTTAAAAAAAGAGTTTAGAAAAGGTGGCAAATCGAATGATTTCCTAACTGTTTATAACAGTTTATAACACCAAAATCAAACAGAAGGGCTGCATTATTTACGCAGCAGATTTTTGTAGCCGTATTTTGTTGTTATCAGTCGAGTATTTAATTGCGCATTGTTTTTAAGGCAGAGTAACGCTTTGGGCTGCGATGTACAGGCGGGATAAGCGTTGCCCATCGATGGTTTATAATGTAACCTTTGCCGAAGTGAATATCCTGCCGTTTTGTTTTCAGTTCCTAGCTTTAAATCTAAAAAGTTTTTCACAAATTGCTTGAAAATTAATTTTATTGGAACTATTCTTTATTACTGAGATGTTTTAGATTTAAAAAATACATTAAAATTCTTAATTGTTTTATAACAAACATTAAAAGTTTTCAATGAATGAATGAATGTCCCTATTCAAGTGCACAGCACTGTGCATTCAGTTTTACAGAGCAATTTATCTACAAAGAATGTTTCTGTTTGTATGTAAATGTAAGTGACTTCCAAAGTCAGTTGTCGCCTTGTGGCTCAGCATGCTGACCTGAATACAATGCCATGTCCATGTCGTAGATGTATGCCAACAGCATACGGAAGCAATCATTCCAAGTCATTTTTATGGGAAGTAAAAGTATTTAAACTGTCCGCTGGGCAGCTACAATCCAAGTCCTGAGCTCGGCCACATTGGCAAAGACACCCGGATAGTTGGGTAAAGCACAATCCCTGCCCCATGAAACCACGCCCACCAGCTGGCCACCCGAGACGAGTGGACCACCGGAATCACCTTGGCAAGCATCTTTGCTGTCGGTCCAGGCACAGATCATCGTTTCCCTTACTTTTGCACCATAGTCGTACCTAGAGCTGGCGCATACCTCGCGACTCACAATTTCCGTATCGATGTATCGCAGTTGATAGGAAAGGTATCCTTGGAAATATGTGCTACCCCAGCCGGAACAACTGGCCGCAGCACCGTTTAAGGGCGTAGAGCTGGCCAGCTGAATAGCTTTCATAGTGGATCCCAGTTTTAGCTTCTGTTTTAGACGTAACACGGCCACATCGTTTACTTTAGTGCTGGTGCTGTATCCTTCGTGGACCTTAAGTGCCGCCACTTCGTACAGTGTACCGCCAGAACTGCGATAGCTAGAGCCGGCGCGTACCCTGAGATTAGTTACGCTCACACTATTCTTAAAGCAGTGGGCAGCGGTCAAAATCACCGAGTTGCTTATAATGGATCCGCCGCAGAAATGTGAGCCCGAACGCTGCAAGGACACCTGCCAGGGATGGGAGTTAATTGTGGTTGGTACACCACCCACAATGCGACCATCGAGGGGAACGACAGCGCCTTGCGCAACGGTAGCCAGAAGGGCTAGTGGAAGTGCAATTTGAAAGAACATGTTGAACGTTTGCTGGTTATTTGTTGACAACGCGAAATACTGTGTCTTATATAGGGACAAGAGCTGGCAATAAAAAAAAACCATGGGAAACAACAACCATATATTAGTTTGAAAATTGCACCTTGTAAATAACCAGATGGTCGGGACGGATTAGGTCTTCTTCTTCAAACCAAAGTTAATCAATGCACGTGTACAGGGGCAGTTATCTTAGGTACGAATTAGTTAGCTTTCCGTTGATTATTGGTTTACAATGCAAAATTGGGGTAGGACATGTCAAATATATGACGCACTTCCTGTGGGGGATACCACCTCTATGAATTTATCAATGGCCAAAAGATTGTTAGTTTGTTGCATTTTGATATGCACTCAGAAAAAAAAACTATTAACCGAAATTCAACCTTCAAATGGAATCAAAGTTACCGGAATTTCGTCAATGCGCTCGTTGGTTTGAAATCAATCTAATATATTACCTAATATATATAAACCTAATCTGCACAATCCAGATTACGGTATTCTTTATTCTATATATTGATATGAACGGTTTTACATCATGTGGACGGAGAACCCCGATTAAAGCTACAATAAAATATCATTAGAATTATGGTATTACTTTTTAAATAGATGTCACAATATGTAGATAGTAGTGTTGGGTAAAAGGTTGTTCATTTCACTGAACATGTTCACTTGTTCTTTTTTTCAAAGTGAGTCAAACCACTCAACTTGTTCCCTTGTTCAGTTGTTCTTTTTCAGTTGTTCACTTGTTCTGTTGTTTAGTTGTTCAGTGTTGGTATGAATTGTAGGCCGTTTCGTTGGATCTGTGCTGTTCCAAATGTTGTTCACCTGGGCATTGTGACGATTAACGATCATTCAAATGTTGCCCATTTGTTAGCCAACTCTAAAATGGTTGCCAACGCCAGCATGTTGCTTACATTGAACAATCAGACACGCGGACAAAAAACACCTGAAGAGTCACCAAATTGAGGGAACATGTCACTAAACAACTCACAGAACAAGAGTGGCCGAACAAGAGCAAGTGAACAACTCTGACTGAACAACTCACAGAACAAGAGCGAGTGAACATGAACAAATAAACAACTCTGACTGAACAAGAACAACTCACAGAACAAGAGCTAGTGAACAAGAACAACTGAACAAATGAACAAGTAAACAACTGAACAACTCTAACTGAACAAGAACAACTGAACAAGTGAACAACTGAACAAGAATGAACAATTAATGAAGAACATGTTCTCTTGCTCAGTTTAGTGAACAACTCAATTTTGTTCACTCACTCACCCAACACTAGTAGATAGGCTAGATATCACAACTTTACAAGAAAAATCTTAATTCAGAATGGATTCTTTAGCGGAAATACTGATAACAGAACGCAATTGGTTGCTTATCTTTTAGTGGAAATGGTAATCTCTGTACATCATCGTATTTAGAGTCTAGTTACCTTAAATGGATAATTTTAACCTCTTAGAAATGTGAAAGTCTTCTTTAATGGAGACAGCAATGAGACCTGGTTCTCCATTCACTTGTGCCGCTTAGCGAACACCGAGACCTGCTTAGAAAAGTCAAATCTGGGTTATTCTATTGCAAAGTCTCGAAATCTTTAAGTGTTCTACATCAGTTTGTTCCATAACAAGAAAGAAAGTCGGTCAAGCCCGACTATAGTATACTCTGTACCTGCGAAGTGCTGCCCATTACCGTTGCGACCGGTGCTGCCCATCATTGTTTGCTTTCCTTATAACTCGACAACCGCTCATCCGATAAACAATCCTGATTACTAAATATGTCCAAAAGAAAAGAACCTTCTATCTATAAAACTGTGGGAGATATGACGTTTTTTTCCAATTTGCGGGGGCGGGAGGGGGCGTGTCAAAAATTGAAAATAAACTTGATCAGCCTGCAAGTATAAGAATCCCATACATGTCAAACCTATATCTCCTACCATCTGAGATCTGTTTGTTCATACGGACAGACGGACGAACAGTCAGACAGACTGACGGACGGACATGGCTAGATCGACTCGGCTGTTGATGCTGATCTAGAATATATATACTTTATAGGGTCGGAGATGCTTCCTTCTGCCTGTTACATACTTTTGCACAAACTTAATATACTCTGTGTACCACCAGTCCCCATGCATCATGGTGCTAAAACTGGAAGTGTTCCCTTTGGGTACACGAGCCTGACCAGAGGTCTTTTCTGGTACCACAGGCGATTGGGATCACAGAGACGGTCTCAACTCTCTGCCCTTTTGTCAAGCCCTTAGGGGTGTTGGGGACATAAGCTGGCTGCTGTTTACTGCAGTTTGATCACTGATCAATGATTGTAAGCCGCTTCCTGCGGAAGAGGAAGGAATAGTCCTCGCTCCCACCAGTGAGAAAACCACGACCATGAATCGTGGTGTATACTGTTCAATCTGTGAGCTGGCGTTTGTCCGCTTACGCTCTATTCCTAACAGCTTTGTTCAATGTTATCCGTGGGTCACCAACCCGAAACTGCTTTGGAGTTTAAATTGGTAGTGTCCTTGCAGACACGGAGCTTGACCGGAAGCTTAATTCTGGTACCACGGGAGCCAGAGCCCGCGGAACTTGTTCCGTCTGGCCTCGGGGAGTATCGTGGTGGCTGTGGTTTAACACCCAAATGCGGGTAGAGTCACTTAGGGGCTCGACGTGGAGTTGCGTTTCAACCGGGTGCCGTGACCCAGAGATCGGAAGAGGTATAGGTAGGCCTCGCTCCTCAACAAAGGAGGGAGTCACGACCATGCAGTAGTGGCTCCAATTGGTACCTTTGGGGCTTCTTATGAAGTTCCACTGTGCACCCCTGTGCTTGGCACCGTGGGATTAAGCCATCATGGCAGGTGCTCACGTAAAACCCCATTGACTTTAATACTCTGTGTACCTCTGGTACAGAGTATAACAAGTAAGGGAGCTGCAGTCGAGTGCCCCGACTACAAAATACCCTGTTCCCTTGATTTCGTGTGTTTTCCTTTACCTACACACACACTCACACATACACACACTCCAACATACACACAAACGCATGGCATGCGGCCGCGCGCGATAACTGACAATGCAAGACCCCCCTCTCTCCCACAAGCAAAATTGATTCGTATATAACTTCGGTGTTTTTTGTCCGATCTTATTGATATTTTCAGAATAGATAGATATTGGGCCTTACATGATATATATAAAGTGGCTGACAGTTTTTTGCGCTTAAAGGGGGGGAGGAATTTTCCAAATCTGAAACAAACTCGATTTGAATCGGGTATAAACCTACCAACATGCAAAAATTTGTGGCTCTATCTCTTATAGTCTCTGAGATCGACGCGTTCATACGGACAGACGGAGACGGACGGACAGACGGACAGGGCGAAATCGACTCGGCTGTTGATGCTGATCAAGAATATATATACTTTATAGAGTCGCAAATGCTTCCTTCTACCTGTTACATACTTTTGCACAACTTCATGATCCCCCTTTTCCCATTTTTAACGAGAACAGGGTATAAAAACCACTTATTCAAGTCTCAACATGTTTATTTATTTGTAATAAGTAACAACATGTTGCTTTAAATTTGAAAATAGCTTGCTTACGAGCGCAAAAATTGTGTTCAGTGTATTTTCAAATGTTTGTAACCATCTGCAGTCCAATACCATTGTAAATTGTGTCACATGAAAGTCGTTGGTAGACGTTCATTCATAACCCACTAAATTATTTATGTCTTTCCACTACGCAGAATACTAACCACTACCATCATCAGCAGCAACGTTAAGCCTAGGAAAGAATATCATATACTTTTCAATTCAATTAGGCTTAAAATGTCACGTACCACTTACAACATTCGTGTTTGCTTTTGAGTAAATTGTTTTATAATAATCAAACACCCCAATAAAACCCTCCTGCGTTTGGAAAACCTAGTACGTAGTTCAGTGGCTAAGGAGATATAGAAACAATCAAATTATGCCTTGAAAATTTCAAGTTGAAATATTAACCTTACCAAATCATCATCCGACAGCGAGAACTTCTTTTCCACGTGCAATTCCAAGTTTTCCGAATAACTATAATACTCCACAACACGCTTAAAGGTGACATGCTTCTTTGGTTTTGGTTTTGTGGCTCCATCACCAGCAGCACTATCGGTACTTTCTTTCGAGATAAGTATGGGCTTTAGCACTGCCAACGGCGTAGAAACTTCAGTCATGGTTGTATATTAAATTAGTAGCAAGATATACAATTAAAGCACGTTATATCATTTATACTTTTGTAACTTTTTTGACTTTATTCACAGTCACTGCTTAGTCTCAATAAATTCAATTTCCAATTGAGCTTCATTTTCTTTTTACAGTTTATTGAGTTCCATAAAAGATAAGATCATCGATTGAACCGTTTAGGTTGATTGAAATAGAAAATTTATAACTTCGCACAAGCCGTTTTAAGGATGGGCAATTTACTCATCATCCTAGATAGCAAATTGACTTGACATTTCACTTTAGTGCTTTTTAAGGAACATGCTCAATGTGTTTAGCTGTGAGATCATCCATCGGTAACTTGATTTTTTATGTGGCTTACTTGTCCCTCCTGTGACATCATCGTCGGGGTTGGTGTTGACTTGGTTGGGATACCATCATGTGCACGGCATGAGATAACATTAATAGACAAACGTGGTTGTCCTGCAAATGTCAGTTACTTAGAATTAGAGCTTTGCGATAGTGGAGCTCATTTTGATGTCCTGCAGTTTGCATTGTTTTAAAAAACAAAGAGACAAATGTAAGAGCTGTTTTTTATGCTAATGGAACAATCAACTTTGGGTGTGACTAGGTTTGATTTGTCCTTTTCATTGGAAAGATTGTTGTGTTAAGGGAAATGGGTACCTTTTAAGACTTTAACTAATTCTCTATGATGTAAGATACGTAGAATGCACCTTGAACTAAAAAGTTCTTGTGTAAAGGATTCAACAGATTTTCATTGAGCCAATTTTCGAAAAATGTTGCCCAAACTTGAAGAAATTCGCCATTATACGGTGTTAAACGTAAACAAATCTACTTGATTTTCAAAAAATCAGTTTAATTTGGATAAATTGTGGTAAAGCTTAGGTCCAAGTAACCCTCTTTCTTGGGGCAAGCCGCTAGGACGCTTTCCAAAACAAAAATCATTTTGGAACCCTTTTGAAATTGTTGAACCAGCGATTCACAGTGACCTACAGAAATGCTTGTACTGATCCAATCTTGATAATGCATAATGGAGGCAATTTAACCCCATATCCAGAAAGAGGGCACAATAGAATTACTTTGGTATAGTTATATTAAAGTAATGTTTAACCAATTATATTAATACGCTAAGCAAACACCTACAAATGATTGTCTCTCAGCTTAGTAAAACCAATTCAATTAATAGAAAATTTATACCATATGTTGGTATGAGTATTGAGAGTGGATAATTTTTCCGCCTCTTCAAAATAACTTTTATATTATGAAAAACTTTGTAAAAACAGAATCGTTGAAACAATGAGCCATCTCCAAGAACTCTTCCCAGGCTATTAGCTTCGAAATTAAGGGAATGAAACAAGTTTTCTTTACCAAAACTCTAACAAAAGAGCAAGAAATTGATTGCTTGAATTTTGAATGGACTTTACCATCCCAGCCATCCAGCGATGTCCCAAAGGAGCATATCCGAAAGAGAAAGGGCCTTTTCAATATATATGAAAAAAAGGTGCCTAAAAGAGTCCATAAAATGTGACTTCGGCGACCCAGAATGCTCACTCAGATATCCCGCAACGACTCCGTGCGGATTCCTCTATTCTCTATTCCTCTATTTTTTTAAAAGGACTCTTTAAATCATCCAAAGATAACCCAGACGGAGTGTTTTGGGATTGGAATCGTGCTCCGATAATGTTCCGAAGAGGAGTCCCTACGGTTTCTCAAAATTCTCCGTACCAGAGGTACAAAGATTATATTAAGTTTGTGCAAAAGTATGTAACAGGTAGAAGGAAGCATCTCCGACCCGAGTATATATATTCTTGATCAGCATCAAAAGCCGAGTTGATATAGCCATGTCCGTCTGTCTGTCTGTCCGTATGAACAAAAAGATCTCCAAGATGGTAAAAGAAAGAGGTTCCACATGTATGGGACAAAAACTTCTTTTACTTGCAGACATATCAAGATTGTTTTTAATTTTTTTAGATTGGAAAATTGGAAAAAAGTTATATCTCCCACAGTTTTATAGATAGAAAGTTTGTACCTTCTGGACATATTTAGTAATCAAGTTTATTTATCGATCCGCCAAAGGAATGGTAAAGATCGGATTAACGATAGTCGAGTTATAAGGAAAACAATAAATTATGGGCAGCACCGGTCGCAACGGTTATGGGCAGCACTTCACAGATACAGAGAATATTATAGTCTGGGTTGATCCACTTTCTTGTTTTATTTATAACTAGCTGAATACCCGGCGTCGCCCGGGGCCTTTGCAGTATGAGAATATGATTCAAGTTTCAACTGGGTGCAAATCGATATCAACATTTGAGCTCGTCCAAACTTGTTCGAATTGATTTTTTAATAGGAAAAATATCAAACTATATATTTCCAAACCGTACACCAAGTTTCCAGTTTATAGCTTATAAATAAATTCTGAAATTTGGTAAAAGTCTAACACTCACATCACTTTTCAAATCAAAAGGTGTGGACCTGAACCTCATTTGAAGTGGTTCAGTCGGTTTGTTCGTAGCCATGAAAATGTGTAACTTCATAGTACCAGCCTACACACCACATTTTAAGATCTTGGCTTAAATAACTTCTGAACCAGTAAAATATCCAACCCATATTACCAATCTATATACCAAAATTCAAGCTCGTAAGCCTAAATAACTTGAGATATGGCTCTAAGCCAATTTTGAACCGGTTCAAAGCCGGTTCTGAACCATTAAAATATCCAATAGAATAGAATAACCTATATACCAAATTTCAAGTTCGTAGCTTGAATAGTTTCGGAACCGGTTTTACTCCTGCTTCGGAGCGCTCCACATATGGGATGGGATGTTCTAAGTTAGAAACCAATTATTGCGCTAGAGTTTTCAAAAATTCTTCATCCAAAACAGAGTTTTCAAAAAATCTTTTTCAAACAATTCACAATCACAATTTTATTTCCAATATTTATTGTGTATTCCTTAATTTGTGTTAATTTTTACAAACTCCCTCCCTATAAGCCCATTTGTTTAAGAATTTTAATATCAATTCATTTGTAATTCTCTTCTCCTAAAATTCCAAAATATAACAATGTAAAAAAAAAAAATTAAAAAAAAAGTACTCTTCCCATGGTGTCGTTTGAACACACGACCTACGGACTAAGAGTCTCATGCTCTACTAACTCAGCTACCGCATAGAAATTGTTCGGCTGGCCAAATGCTTACTTGAAATAAGCAAATCACATATATATGTATGTATGAGTTTTCAACCACCCCGTTTGTTGGTCATCATTTTCATTACGGCTTCGCTTACTCATGCAGCAGTTTGTGTGTTGTTCTCTTATAAACTGTATAAATGTTTTGACTCGTCGTTGACTATGTGAGTTTGCTTGTATAAGAGTCGTGCTCCATGAATGTGAAGGCATTTGTTCAACTAATTTAAGTGCTGCTTATGGCAATCAACCCTCAACTGTCAGGATGGCCGAGCGGTCTAAGGCGCCAGACTCAAGATACTGAATCTTGCTTTCTGAACGAAAGTTGTATGAGCGTTCTGGTCCTCTCTGAGGGCGTGGGTTCGAATCCCACTTCTGACAAATAATTTTTTTTTTTTTTTAAATAAACAAAATAATGGTAAGAACTGCAAAATGCAAATTTTTAATAACACCCTTCTTCAATGAAATCAATTGTTTGCGAAGCTTTATTTAATTTCTAGTCGGTCAATTGATCTTTAACACTTTTAACACTAACACAAAACAAATGAATGCCCATGGAGACGAAAAATAAATAAAAATGGGCATTTGTGGTGATATGGCTGTTTCCATTATACTTTCTTAAGTGTAAGTGCAAGTGAACATGTTCTTTATTAATTGTTCATTTATGTTCAGACAGAGTTGTTCAGTTGTTATTGTTCAATTGTTCACTTGTTCAGTTGTTCTTGTTCACTCGCTCTTGTTCTGTTAGTTGTTCTTGTTCAGTCAGAGTTGTTTATTTGTTCTTGTTCACTCACTCTTGTTCTGTGAATGGTTCACTTTCTCTTGTTCAGCCACTTTTGTTCTGTAAGTTGTTCAGTCAAATTTGTTCACTTGCTCTTGTTCAGCCGCTCAGGTTCTGTGAGTTGTTTAGTCAGAGTTGATCACTTGCACTTGTTTTGCTGCAGTTGTTCAGTGAGTTGTTCAGTGACTTGTTCACTTAATTTGGTGACTCTTCAGCTGTTTGGTGGCTCTTCAGCTTTTTGTCCGCGGGTCTGATTGTTCAATGTGAGCAACATGCTGGCGTGGCAACCATTTTAGAGACGGTTAACAAATAGGCAACATTCCGCAGTGTGACCAGCAACGATGGATTAAAATTAGTTTGGTTGATCGCTAATCGTCACAATGCCCAGGTGAACAATTGAAACAGCTGAGATCCAACGAAACGGCAAACAATTCAAACCAACACTGAACAGCTGAACAAGTGAACAACTGAAGAAGTGAACAACTGAAGAAGTGAACAACTGAACAACTGAACAACTGAACAACTGAACAAGTGAACAAATGAACAAGTGAACAACTGAACACGTGAACAACTAAACAAATGTCTCGTCTCGTTTTTCTAGAATACACAGAAAGAAAGTCTGTCAAGCCCGACTATAATATACTCTGTTCCTGTGAAGTGCTGCCCATCACTGTTGCGACCGGTGCTGCCCATAATTGATTGTTTTCCTTATAACTCGACTATCGTTCATCCGTTCTTTTCCATTCTTTTGGCGGATCGATAAATAATCCGATTACTAAATATGTCCAAACGTCACATCTCCGTCAGTTTTATAGATAGAATGTTCGAACCTGCATATTTTGAAATCAAGATTATTTATCGATCCGCCAAAGGAATGGTAAAGATCGGATGAACGATTGTCAATTTCTACAGAGTACAGAGTATATTATAGTCGGGCTTTACCGACTTTCTTTCTTGTTTTTATTTCTACATGTTCGTGTAGTTTTTCTACATGCCACGTGTACTCTGTGTGAATTTTAGCACCGATTCAGATCCAGTTCTGTTATGGATCAATCACTATAAAAATTTAAGACTTTTTTATACACTTGAAAAGTGTATTATAGTTTTGCTTAGAAGTTTGAAACGCTTAGAAGGAATCATCTTCGACCACATAAAGTATATATGTATATTCTTGATCATATGTCGAAACCGCGCGGATTGGATAACTACTTCTGGAAGTTGCCATAGGAATGATCTGTTTCAAGTGTATTAAAACTTCGGCACAGACGAAGTTAGCTTTGCTTTCCCTTAATAAAAGCAATTCCTTTGGACAAGATTCTTAATTATAAGAAAATATAGTGGAAAACATAAGTTTGAACCGAGTAAACCTTAGGGTTAAAAAAATTAGATTTATTTAATCCATTATCTAATTCATTATACTTTTATTTCGGTAGTCAAATAGTTCAAGTCATGGCATTTCCACTTCATATTTGGTTGTGTCTCGGGGCTTGGTCTCATTTCTTCCTTCATTCGCTGCTTTGACAGTTGTGACACTATTTATCTTTCTTACATGTGATTTCAGATAGCGAAGATTAATTACTTATGTACATAGCTGTCGCCTAATGCTTCTTAAGGTGTGGTTTTGCTTCACTTTAATCTAAGATCCGGCAATGAATTTGCCTCTTTTTTTTTTGCTGTACGGCAACGCCATTTTTCTAATATGAGTGTACAAATTGAAAAAAAAAAGTGGTGGTCTCTCCCACACGCAAACACTTGATGCCCAGTCCCCCCTATGCGACGCGACGACAGTTGCTTGCCGAACTCATAAGCAAGTAGTCGATGTAATTGGCAAGCGCGCGCGCGTTTTGGGACCGGTTAATAGGGTCGACATACGTGTTTAATAAACGCCAACTGAAACTTTTTCAAAAAGTAAATAAAATTAAATTGATATTTGAGACACTTTGATTGTTATCCACCTAAGCGTACGGAGGTGGGATTTATCTTAATGTGCATACTGACAAATCTAAGCGCGCGGGAAAGGTCAAATGTAATTACCTTAGATTGGACATTTTTATAAGTACAAGGCGAAAACATTAATTCTATTTCCAAGGAGTAGCAAATTTTCTAAGCACGTGGCAGAGGCAGACTCTCAATCTTGTGCTGCTTTGTGCAGTATTTGCAATTGTTTTCATTTTCATTTGGGTTTCCTATTGAATGTTGCTCAAACTAGTTTTATCATGTTTTGTTTTTGTCTCCTGGTTTTTGTTTTCTCAATTCTATTTCTCTTTGCCCCATCAGCTGGTGTTTTTATTGCCATGGCTGTTGCACATTTCAGTTGCAAATTTGCATTTCAACTTTGAAAAGGTTCGCAAAGTACTTTCTCCCGCTCCGTGAGTCAATATGCTAGCGTGTTCGGCCAGAAGGCAGAGATTAAGCTTTGAAGGTAAACGCCTAATGACTAAGTTCGTGTATGCATTCGTCATCGTTCGTATGTAAAGTTAACCCCACAGCTGATCAACGCTTGTCAGCTGCCAAATTTATACCCAATTCGTGGCTAATTTTCGTCACTTTTGTTTTCCATTGCCAAGAAAAGCAGAGACACTAATAATTAAATAATAATTGCCATCGACAAGATGTACCATTTACTATTTAGTGTACATAAGTAAATTGTAGGTATATATCCAACGGGGAAAGTTCTGCGTTGCAAATTGAGGGGCGGCAAAGATAAACGTTGCGTTGATGATACTACCTAATGACATCGGCGACATACACTCTATTGTTTGCTTGATTGCCAATAATTTTGTATCGATTTGATTTCACGTTTGTTACTGTTGACTTCACATCAGGGCGACAAATGATGACATACCCAGGCTGTATGTATGTATATAGGTATATATGTATATAACCGTTGTTATCCGCTGCAGAGGTAATTAGCACCTGTTTGCCAATGATCAACAAGCCAAGTACCGAAGTCTTATCAGTTTTTTAAGAAGTATTGCATGACCTTTTATTTAACGTTTACACAAGTGTCTCCCCCCCTGAGTTTCAGCACAAAAAAAAAAACAATGCAAACCGGTATATACTTAGTCATATTTCCACCAGATTTCGTTCGTTCCACTTGTAAATACTTAAAATGTTGTTTAAGGCCAGGTCTGGCCTGGCAGTGTAATCGAAATATGTCATTTACGTTGATTCATTTCATTTCAAAAGACCGCAAAATAAGTAAATTTGTTTGGAATGAATCCAAAATACTTGTTTTTTTTTTTGTGCTACAAATGTTTGTTTTTATTTTATTTTCTGTATTTTTAGAAAAAGATTTTATGGCGTCGCATACTTTTGATGTACATACAAATATCTATTTAGTTGGCTGCTTGTTATCCATTTGGGTCAGATTCCAAAGAATGGTAGTAATTCGTTTGACACCAAACGACCCACCGTGTGCTTGTTTATCTGGAAACGACCAAAAAGGTTGCCTCCTCTCTATAAATATTTATGGCTAATTTCATTTATTCCGTTTCAAGTTTAATTGTACAAACAGTGGCTTAACTTAGACGGGGGAAACTTTTGAAGGTTTCCCCACCAACCACCCTACTGCTGATAACGGTCATGGCGTTGGGCGTGCTTGGGTTTCAATAGATGTTATTGTTGTTGCTCGAACTAACGAGTCGTGAAAAACAAACTTTTTCATTAAAGCACCCAGGCGGGATAAAACAAACGATTTTTTTATATCTCCCTACCACAACCCAAAAACAATAATTTATGGGTGTTTTTTTATTTTTTTTTTTTATTACCCCCCAAAGTTGTTTTTTTTTTTTTTTTTCTGTTTTTCTTCCCCCCTTCCTTTTATCTTTTACCCCCCGTTTTTTTTATAAATTTTTTAAATTTTTTTTTTTTAATTTTTAAAAACAGGAGTTCTACTAGCAGCATCGGGATAAAATTTATACCGTTTTGTACCTTAAATTCCAATAAGTTTTGTTTTTAAAAAAAAAAGTAGGAAACAATTTAAAATAAAAAAAGTTTTTTAACTTTAATTTTTTGTTTTCCGTTTTTCCAAAAATAAAAAAAATTCTTTTTTTTTTTTTTTTTAAAAAATTTTTTTTTTTTACTAAAAATTTTTAAATTTTTTAAAGTTTGTTGGGATTTTTTATAAATTTTTATTTTTTTAAATTGTGGGGTATTTGGGGAGGCATGAAATCTTTATTTGAATCGGTAGTATGGTCCATATAATTTAATGTTTGAAGATTATTTATCTAATGTTGACCGTGACTGCGCCTCAAATGGTCCATCCGCTTAGTCCAATTTTGGCATACTCTTTCCAACATTTCGGCCGGTATCTCACGAATAAATGCTCCAATTCAGCAATTGAAGCGGGCTTGTCTGTATAAAAAAAGGAAAAATAAATCCACAAAAACAGTCTAAATGCGATAAATTGTAGATCTAGCGTCCTGGTACCGATGTGAAATAAAATGTTCACCGCACTCGCCTCTCAATAAGTCCATCTGTTGTGCGTGTCTGTGGCTGTGTGCACCCCGTCTTGTTGAAAAAAAGGCAAGCTCTTGACAATTTGGGCAAAAAAAGTTGGATATCATCTCCCGGTAGCGCTCACCATTCACACATTACGTTACGATTCGCATCATCTTTGAGAAGTACGGTCCAATGATGGCACCAGCCCATAAACCGCACCAAACTGTGACTTTTTCTGGATGCATTGGTAGCTCTTGCAATGCTTCTGGCTGATATTCACTCCAAAATCGACAATTCTGCTTATTTACATACCCATTGAGCGAAAAATGAGCTTCGTTGCTGAACACAATTTTTCGGTAAAAAAAATTGGATCTTCGGCCAACTTTCCAAGAGCCCATTCACCAAAAATTCTACGTTGCGGTAGGTCGTTCAGCTTCAAATTCTTGCACCAGCTGTATTTTAAGCTTCACACTTAATTTTTCCATAATTGAGGTCATCATCAACACTGGCCGATACAGCTGCGAAATTTTCTTCGCACTCTACGTAAGCGTGTTGGTGGTTTAATGTCCAACAATGTAAATTTGGTGCGAAATTTAGTCACAATAGCCCGAATAGCCGCTTCAGTGGGTCGATTAAACTGACCATAAAATGGAAGAAGCGGGCGATGAACTTTCTTAACAGAGCACGCATTTTGATAATAAAATTCAATAATTTGCAAGCGTTGTTCGTTTGTAAGACGATTCATGGTTAAATTATAGACCAAACTGAAGATGTTTGACAGTGAAACAAAACACGAAACGTGCGTGAGCTGTTTAAACCAGTGTTGCCAAAAAGATAATAGCTAAAAAATCACCCTTTATAAGAAACATATGTCCGATACATGTCAAACCTCTATCTCTTACCGTCTTACCATCTCTTACCAGACAGACAGACGGACGAAAAGACGGACATGGCTTGATCGACTCGGCTGTTGATGCTGATCAAGAATATGTCTACTTTATAGGGTCGGAGATGCTACCTTCTGCCTGTTACATACTTTTGCACAAACTTAATGTACTCTGTGCTCCTCTGATACAGAGTATAAAAATAAATCACGGGCCTAATGTTTCTGTACAGCAAAAGGAGACCATTAAACATCGGCTAAGAGCACTTTCCAGAGATTAGTTCACATCAAACTCATCAAAAATTTAAATTGTGGCATAAAATGTACCCCAATTAAATCCAATCAAACAATTTTGGGTTAATATGAAAAGAAAAGTCTACGGCAAATCATATAAGCCCAAAAACATCAGCTGCTTGATCTTTAAAATCAAAAGAGAGCTTGCGAAAATCGATATAAACGAAATTTAGGAGGCGGTTCGCAAGGTTCCTATAATACATATAACGAAGTTTTGTCGCTATGGTCATGATTTCTTTTGTAAAAATACCTAAATGAGTAAATAATAACATATCTAGAATTCAAGTTTTTACGTTTTCTACTGGTCTAACAGCGCACCTAATACATCACAAATCAGTCATACAGGCCTGTTCCCGTTTCCGAATTCGATTGATCGGATTTGCAAAGAGTTGCGATTTCCAAAAAACGATTCAAGAATTTGGTTGAAACAGTTTTGCCATCAAAAGTGTCAAATGAAAACAAATGGAAATTTTGATTTTAAAAGCCAATTAACATAATCGGTTTTTGAAAGAGGGAACATTTAAGAATTCCGATTCCGCATGATTTGATCGGAATCGA